>CAJZBQ010000007.1:0-182459 GCA_914767885.1 Blepharisma stoltei | reverse complement strand
ACCCTAACACCCTAACACCCTAACACCCTAACACCCTAACACCCTAACACCCTAACACCCTAACACCCTAACACCCTAACACCCTAACACCCTAACACCCTAACACCCTAACACCCTAACACCCTAACACCCTAACACCCTAACACCCTAACACCCTAACACCCTAACACCCTAACACCCTAACACCCTAACACCCTAACACCCTACACCTACACCTAACACCCTAACACCCTAACACCCTAACACCCTAACACCCTAACACCCTAACACCCTAACACCCTAACACCCTAACACCCTAACACCCTAACACCCTAACACCCTAACACCCTAACACCCTAACACCCTAACACCCTAACACCCCCCTAACACCCTAACACCCTAACACCCTAACACCCTAACACCCTAACACCCTAACACCCTAACACCCTAACACCCTAACACCCTAACACCCTAACACCCTAACCCTAACACCCTAACCACCCTAACACCCTAACACCCTAACACCCTAACACCCTAACACCCTAACACCCTAACACCCTAACACCCTAACACCCTAACACCCTAACACCCTAACACCCTAACACCCTAACACCCTAACACCCTAACACCCTAACACCCTAACACCCTAACACCCTAACACCCTAACACCCTAACACCCTAACACCCTAACACCCTAACACCCTAACACCCTAACACCCTAACACCTAACACCCTAACACCCTAACACCCTAACACCCTAACACCCTAACACCCTAACACCCTAACACCCTAACACCCTAACACCCTAACACCCTAACACCCTAACACCCTAACACCCTAACACCCTAACACCCTAACACCCTAACACCCTAACACCCTAACACCCTAACACCCTAACACCCTAACACACCCTAACACCCTAACACCCTAACACCCTAACACCCACCCTAACACCCTAACACCCTAACACCCTAACACCCTAACACCCTAACACCCTAACACCCTAACACCCTAACACCCTAACACCCTAACACCCTAACCCTAACACCCTAACACCCTAACACCCTAACACCCTAACACCCTAACACCCTAACACCCTAACACCCTAACACCCTAACACCCTAACACCCTAACACCCTAACACCCTAACACCCTAACACCCTAACACCCTAACACCCTAACACCCTAACACCCTAACACCCTAACACCCTAACACCCTAACACCCTAACACCCTAACACCCTAACACCCTAACACCCTAACACCCTAACACCCTAACACCCTAACACCCTAACACCCTAACACCCTAACACCCTAACACCCTAACACCCTAACACCCTAACACCCTAACACCCTAACACCCTAACACCCTAACACCCTACACCCTAACACCCTAACACCCTAACACCCTAACACCCTAACACCCTAACACCCTAACACCCTAACACCCTAACACCCTAACACCCTAACACCCTAACACCCTAACACCCTAACACCCTAACACCCTAACACCCTAACACCCTAACACCCTAACACCCTAACACCCTAACACCCTAACACCCTAACACCCTAACACCCTAACACCCTAACACCCTAACACCCTAACACCCTAACACCCTAACACCCTAACACCCTAACACCCTACCCTAACACCCTAACACCCTAACACCCTAACACCCTAACACCCTAACACCCTAACACCCTAACACCCTAACACCCCTAACACCCTAACACCCTAACACCCTACCCTAACACCCTAACACCCTAACACCCTAACACCCTAACACCCTAACACCCTAACACCCTAACACCCTAACACCCTAACACCCTAACACCCACACCCTAACACCCTAACACCCTAACACCCTAACACCCTAACACCCTAACACCCTAACACCCTAACACCCTAACACCCTAACACCCTAACACCCTAACACCCTAACACCCTAACACCCTAACACCCTAACACCCTAACACCCTAACACCCTAACACCCTAACACCCTAACACCCTAACACCCTAACACCCTAACACCCTAACACCCTAACACCCTAACACCCTAACACCCTAACACCCTAACACCCTAACACCCTAACACCCTAACACCCTAACACCCTAACACCCTAACACCCTAACACCCTAACACCCTAACACCCTAACACCCTAACACCCTAACACCCTAACACCCTAACACCCTAACACCCTAACACCCTAACACCCTAACACCCTAACACCCTTAACACCCTAACACCCTAACACCCTAACACCCTAACACCCTAACACCCTAACACCCTAACACCCTAACACCCTAACACCCTAACACCCTAACACCCTAACACCCTAACACCCTAACACCCTAACACCCTAACACCCTAACACCCTAACACCCTAACACCCTAACACCCTAACACCCTAACACCCTAACACCCTAACACCCTAACACCCTAACACCCTAACACCCTAACACCCTAACACCCTAACACCCTAACACCCTAACACCCTAACACCCTAACACCCTAACACCCTAACACCCTAACACCCTAACACCCTAACACCCTAACACCCTAACACCCTAACACCCTAACACCCTAACACCCTAACACCCTAACACCCTAACACCCTAACACCCTAACACCCTAACACCCTAACACCCTAACACCCTAACACCCTAACACCCTAACACCCTAACACCCTAACACCCTAACACCCTAACACCCTAACACCCTAACACCCTAACACCCTAACACCCTAACACCCTAACACCCTAACACCCTAACACCCTAACACCCTAACACCCTAACACCCTAACACCCTAACACCCTAACACCCTAACACCCTAACACCCTAACACCCTAACACCCTAACACCCTAACACCCTAACACCCTAACACCCTAACACCCTAACACCCTAACACCCTAACACCCTAACACCCTAACACCCTAACACCCTAACACCCTAACACCCTAACACCCTAACACCCTAACACCCTAACACCCTAACACCCTAACACCCTAACACCCTAACACCCTAACACCCTAACACCCTAACACCCTAACACCCATTATAATGAAATCACTTTTTATATCGGTAAAGCTTTTGGGCGGAAAATACATAGCTATAGAATTTATTAATAATTTTTGTTTTTGCAAGACTTCTACTAATTCAGTATTTCTTATCAATTTTCTATAAATTTAAATCATTATAAATTTTATGGTAAGATGAAACTTCCTCTTTATTAAGTATAATGCAAATAATTGATAAAAGTTGAGTTAAAATTAAAAATTTGAACTAATTAATGATTATAAGCTTGCCCATAAATAATCTTAAAAATATAAGATGTGTGAGTATTTAAGGCAAATTCAATTTTATTGATTATTAAAATCACTAATTTTGAAGAGAATATAGGCAATTATATCACAATAAATAAAGATTAAATTTAGGCACTCTTTCAATTTTGAATAGCATACATTTAATTTCGATAATTTAATAAAGAGCATTATCCAGTAAAAATGCGTTCCATTAAGCCACTATTAGCATAAATAAATTATAATTAAGCATATTTAACAATTAAAATTGGGATAAGATGTTTGTCTTAAAGTAGAAGAAAGAGAGCATATGGAATTATTTTCAGAATCTTCTTTTTGCGCTAAAAAATATAAAATTGATTTTTTTGATTAAGAATCGAGAATAAAAATATAATGACTTTCAAATAAAATCAATCTCAGTGCTCATATTTTAATTTCCAAACAAAAAAAGCTTATTTACAGGCCCTGCTTTGATTTTTTGTATCTTTTTCACTTTTATTGAGTATTTTTAATCCTAAACTTAAAAGAATTTCAAGTATAAAATGGTTAATGCACATAAAAAATTTATAATAATATATCTGATCTACTATATAAATCTAAACATTATTTAAACAATAAAATTTGTTGAAGATAATTATTATAGCTAATTATTCAATGTCATTCCATATTTTATAATGCTTTCAATAAAAATTGCTTATTCTTTTGTAGTCACCAAAAATCTGTTTCGATTTTTAAGTTCAATCCAAATTCAAAATTTAAACCTCAAAATAAAACATTATTACTCCAAGGGTCTCACATTTAATTTCTTGCTTAATCTCTTTTATACCTAATTTAGAGCCTAAATTTCGGCAGTAGTTAGCATTATTCTATTTTTACATAAAAATTGAAAATATAGTTTTTGGTCTCTGCATTTGGATATAAATTTTTTTATTGGTGTTTGTTGAAAAATTTCAGCAAATAAGTAATGGTTTATAAATATGATTATTATAGCTTTGCTATTTCAGGCTTTGCTTATTTCGGTGGATGGGACTGATGGAGTGAGTGGACAATATATTTCAGGCTTAGCTTATTATTACTTATCGAGAAGCCCACTGAGATTCCCTAATAAACATCTCCACTGGAACTCCTTTCTCCTGCTGCTTTTGTAAACAACAGAACCAAGATTTCTCTTGCCAGACAAATGGAATGTTTGCTGCCGGTAGTTGGGTGAGCCATGTGGCGTACATCAACAAAAGTTGCTCGCCTTTAAAAATTTAAAAGGTTGAATTTTCTAATAGACTCGGTATTTAGGTGAGTTGCGCGACCATGTTGTAAGCAAATGTTGCCAGGTTGAATTTTTCTTGTCGACTCTCAGCCAGGACGTAATTCCTAGTTTCACACTGGGGAATAGTCCTGATTGGCCAGAATGAGCACTGACTCTACTGAGAGACCTTTTTCAAACTCTCAGACCTATTTCTCTCTAACTCCCCCCCTCCGTGAGTGAACAAAACCATTAGAAAAATCGCTATTTTTTGCCCAAAAACCCACCCTCCATGAGTGAACAAAAATTTTTTTAATAGAAAAATTTTTTATGGAAAAAAAAATTGATATATAAGTGATAATTAGTATAATGAAATCTAGAGCTAATTCTGTTTAATTTTAAACGAATTGCTTTTTAAAACATAAATTTTATAAATTAAATTAATATTTGCTTTTCAATTTTTGCGAATTAGGATTTTTTTAAATTTCGAAAAAAAATATTTTTTATAAAATTTATATATAAATTTTTTTAAAAAAAAAAATTAACCCCCCTCCGTGAGTGAACAAAATTTTTTTGTTCACTCACGGAGGGGGGGGGAGTAAGGCAAAAAACTGGATTTGGAGTAAGCTTTGTCGGCCAACCCGACATTGCGCTTCACCAAACCAGGAAAAACTAGCCAGATAAACATTCCCGAACGCAATCTGCCTTTCTCAAGGTCCCTACGCACACTGTGAAATCCCAACTACATTCAAGAGGATGGGGTTGGCTTGCCATATTATTTTATTTTTATACCAGTCCATTTCAGGTATCTCGATCGATCCTTCAGTTTTAAACCAAGGATACTTATTCCCCCTTAGTAAGAGAAAAATTTTGTTTTTTAAAAAAATATATCCTTGGAACAACATGTATTTTAATATATCTAATAATAAAACTAAATCTCAAGCAAAAAAATTAAATCTTAGACAGATAACTCTCTTAAAACTAAATAAGATTAGTCATTCAAACATTTTCAAAATTTGGATTTTTAAAAACATAAGAGAAATGAAACAAAATAAACCCCTTTTGGTTATAGAGCCCCTAAATATGGGCTATGAGTTAGCAGGTTCAATAGAAGGTGGAACAGTTCTTCATTTAAGAGGAAGCTTTGACAATGATGATCCGGCTTCAAATATAATCATGATAGATGGAGTAGTTTGTGAAGTCATAGAATTTCACGCAAGAAGGGATTATATGCAATGCACAACACCACCCTCAAAGTGAGTCTATGCCATTTGATCAGGACTTTTTTCCTAGTGATACATTTCCTCAGGAAAATCAGGCCGATTTTTTCCTTATGCTCTGAAAAGTCATCAATTTCGATCAAATGCCTCACTCACAATAAGAAATTTAAGACAAAATATCGTAGAAAAATGACTCAAATCAGAAATGTCCAGAATAAAACAGCATCATCCTCAAAGCATCCGAATGGAGCAACGGTTCCGATTACAGGAAAATACCATGGAGACAATTTTTCTACAAGCAGTTCTGTGGTAATGCAGTTTACATATACAAAATACAGTACCCCAGTTGTATTTTACATGAACCCAGTTGAAGCAGCTCCCGGAGATGAAGTAAGTTTTGTGGGGAGATGGATGACAACTTCCTGGGATCAGTTCGACAACGCAAAAGCAGGCACCCAAAACATGCTGATGTTTATATTAGACTCAAGCCAAACCTTTGGGAGTTGGGATACAATGAACTTAACTGCTGTCTTAGGGGACAATGACCAAGGTGATCTTAACACCACCATTACACTTAATGGGGCATATGGAACCGCATTTAACCGCTGGACTGGAACTCAGTATGACCTAAATGGGAACCCTTATAATTTTAGAGCTCTTGCAAGAATTGACTCAGTCTCAGCAAGCAGCGGAAGCTCTGCAGGAGGCCAAGAGCTTACTATCAATGGTGAAGGTTTTCCCTTAAATGCTTCGTGGGTAAGGATCGAAGTGGATGGGAGTAATTGTGAAATCTCATCACTTGCATTTGAGCAAATAACGTGCACGACAACAGCTGCTACAAGAACGGAAAGCCAAACTATATTTGAAGGCGGTGCTGGTTTAAAGAGGCAAGTCTGGTATGACCAATCGACAGCGTCTTTAGACTTCTCAAGCTTGAACGCAGTCACTCCTGATTTTACATTTAGTGTGGCTTCAGCACAGATCCCAAGAGATGAGGACGTCAACATCAGAGACAAAATGACTGGACTCTTTAGAGCTCCTGCTACTGGGACTTATAAATTTTTCCTATCCTCTGACGATTATGCGCAAGTTTTCTTAGGAACGAGTGCTGATCCAGCAACTGCAGTTTCTGTTCTTAAGTTCCAAAGTTACACTTCGCTAAGAGACCAGTTTACGAAAGCAAGCCAGAGCGATGAAATTTCTTTACCCAATAGGATAAATAAATATCTAATTTTTGGTAAAAATTAACTATTTATTTTTTTATATCTAAAATTTATAAATAAATAATCTTATAAATTATGGCTATTCCGAAATCCAAATATTTTTTAAATACTTCAGAACAAGAAATTTGTTAACTGGTAGGGGAAAATTAGTTGAAAATACAGATTACTATTTTGAAGTAAGACACACTCAAGGAAGTGGATCCAGCCATTTAGATTTAGGTGTCTTAATTTCAGGCTCTACCCTACCTAATACAATGCCATATGTCCAAAAACTGCAAATTATTCCTGCAGATCCGGTATACGAAGTTCAAACGCTCAAATTATTTGGCTCATCAACAGGTCCTACTGGCGGCCAACTTCGACTTGTATATGGAACTACAGTAAGAGATCCAATTAACTGGGATGCAACATCAGGAATGTGGAAGTGCAGTGACATCCTCAATCAAACCAGCTATTTAGGACTTTCAGGCTCACTTTCATGTGTGGGATTCTGGGCTAGCAACACTTCATTAGCTTATAATATTACATTTAACTACTTGGTCTCTGATAAGAGATACAAGTTCTCAGCTGACACCTCAGTTATTGAGCCAACAAACAGCATTTCTATCACAAACGTCAAATATCCAGGAACGACTACACTAGCAGGAACCTTCAAGCTAGGGTTCAGAGGTGCAGAGTCTAACTGGATTAATATTACTACATCGACAGCTGCCATAGAATTTTACTTAAATCAGCAAATTTCTTATTTCCAGAACCAATTAGTAGTTTATGGAACTGTTGGCTTTCCTTTCAATACTCTTCTAGCTTTGCCTTGGTTTATTTTCAATGGGACGTATTTTGATGGGATCACTGTTGCAGATACCAATTTTACTGGTGGAGTTATTGAAGGCTCAAGTGACCCTCCAAACATTAATATTACCCTTGATAAAGTTTATTTGCCAACTGATGGAGCTTTTTGGCCTGTTATCCCATCGGACTTCTTGAGGACAACTGAATCTGCGCCTCAAATCCGTGTTTTTGTCAATAAAACAGCTGTCATTTGCAGAGGGGACTGTAGCTACAACTATTTGTCATACCCTAGCTTTCCAAAAATAGCAAGTTTTAGTCAATCATCAGGCACTCTTACAATTGTAGGCGAAAGCTTCCCTACAGATGCAACTCAGATATCAGTTACTGTAGGGTTTTCTGCTTGCATTGACATTTCTGTCAGCAATGACGCTGGTCGGGCCTGACTAGGTCTGCCTGGCTCTAAGGCTCTACTGCTCTATCTTTACCAATCATTGTAAAACATTTTTAAATATGTATTGATTATAAAATCATTTTTTAATTGGCTGAAATAACATCTTTTTTGCTTATTCGATGAAAAACTAATAGTTTATAATGATTTTGTTAACTTATTATAATGGTAATATGATATATTGTTAATATTAAATGCTCTTACACTTATATTGGCATTTTATTCTTTTATACTATATAAATCACTGAATTACGTTATAGACTTTTAAAAAATTAATCATATTGGCAGCAATATATAATAGATGCAGGCCTCTTAAAGTATTATCCTTTAGACATGATGATCTTACAGGCTATTTCACTTGAATCTAATATATCATCGCACAATTTATTAAATTGTAACTCAAAAGACCTACAATTTATTTTGGCAGAGTCAAACTGCCAGATAGAGACTGTCAGTAGAGCTAGGTAGACTAAGTCAGATTTTACCGTGACGCTACTCAAATCACCTGTACTCTTCAAGATGGCGTTGCAGGCAGCTACCAGCCAGTCGTTAAAATTACAGATCAAGGGATCATTCCAATAGACTCTACATTTACAAGTACAATTGACTCCTTACCTACAATAACTTCAATTTCCCCATCATCTGGAAGTACCCAAGGAGGGACAACAGTCACTATTTCAGGTACTGGCTTTTTTGACTCACTAACAAATTCTGCCTATCAGCAATATGTGACAATTGAAGGTGCTAAATGCACTGTAATTAGCACTTCTTTGACCCAAATTAAATGCGCCGCAGGCCCACAAGCTAGTTCTAGCTCAGACGTGGCTGTAACTGTAAATGGACAGTTAGCAACTTATTTTTCAAGCTTCTATGACTCAAGCAGCACCCCTACCGTTACTTCTATTAGCCCATCTTACGCCAGTACAACATTTAAGACAGAAATTACCCTTCAAGGAACTTTATTTTCTTCTAGCACAAGTGACATTTCTGTTACAATTGGAGACCAAGTTTGCATGGTGGTAAGCTCAACCTCAACTCAAATTGTTTGTCATTTACTGGGAGGTCCTCCAGGCACTTATACAATAACTGTATCAGTTTCTCCTTATGGCATAGCTAAATTTGATGCATCAATTACTAACAGCTTTGACCTCAAATTTGATGTGGTTTCAATCAGTCCAACTTCAGGCTCAGTCCAAGGTGGAACAACTCTGACTATAAACGGCTATGGGTTTTCAAGCGTTTCGAGCTCTTTGATAATTACAATTGGAAATGAAGACCATGAATGTGGAAACTTAAATGTGGTATCGTCAGAAGTTATAACTTGTAGCACTCCATCCTATACAAGTGATATGAATCTTGATACCGCTTATACGGTGACTGTTATTGGAAGAGTTCAAATGGAAAGTATATGTAAGGGGACTTGCTCATTTTCGTGGTCAAATTCAGTGACTCCAGTGGTCTCTTCAATTTCTCCTAATAGTGGTGCCTATGGCGATACGATTACTTTGGTAGGCTCTGTATTTGGGACTGACTCAACTAAAGAGTGAGCTCAGACACAAGATCCAATGCTTGAAACCCAATTTATAGACATTGATTTTCAATCAAAAATTGATACTCTCAGTACCACTTCAAATTCTAGCAAATTTAATATAAGCTTTTCGATTTTATACTTTCTTATAGAAAGTGTGTAAGCACCCATATTTAGATTTTTAAAAATAAACTCCTCCAAGTAAAAAATAGAAAGATATGATTTATTTTTATATAAATTAATAATTGAGCAAGAGCCCCCCTAGTTAAATCGGAACAAAACATAAAGTTTTCAATTTTTTTAAGGCTTTAGCTCCACTTTAAATTCTAACTCCCCCCCTCCCCCCCTCCGTGAGTGAACAAAACCATTAGAAAAATCGATATTTTTTGCCCAAAAAACACACCCTCCGTGAGTGAATAAAAATTTTTTTTTAATAGAAAAATTTTTTATGGAAAAAAAATTTGATATATAAATGATAATTAGTATAATGAAATCTAGAGCTACTTCTATTTAATTTTGAACGAATTGCTTTTTAAAACATAAATTTTATAAATTAAATTAATATTTGCTTTCCAATTTTTGCAATTAGGATTTTTTTAAATTTTGGAAAAAAATATTTTTTATATAAATTTTTTTTAAAAAAAAAAATTAACCCCCCTCCGTTAGTAAACAAAATTTTTTTTGTTCACACTCACGGAAGGGGGGGAGTAAGAATTTTTTTCAATAAGAAAATTATATATATTAAAAATTCTTAACGGAAAAAGTTAAGTCTAATATTATTAAACTGTTTTTTTAGAATTTTGAGAGGCTTATTGGAAAAAAATGAATATGGGATCTTGAGTTTATGTGGGCCCCAACTAAAGTCAACTTATCATTTGGAGGTGTAGAAGCAACTGTTACCTCATGTAGCGATACTGAAATTGTGGCAACTGTCCCAGCTGTCAAAGGGGTCCACCCTACTTTGGCTCTTTCAATTGACGGCCAAGGACTTTCCGATATGTCATCACTTGTGTTCAACAATAATGTGTTTGTCTCAGATGTCAATCCAAAGACAATTTCTCAAGGAGGAGAAGATATTACCATATCGGGTTCTGGCTTCGATACTGGAATGGCTTTTACTTTTGGCTCAGTGGCTTGCACAGTAACTGGGATCACCAACTCTCAAGCGAGCTGTAAGGCTGGGCCTTATTCTGCAGCTAGTACTGCGCAAAATCTCGTTATTTCTGGAACAGGCTCATATGAGTGTTCAGACAGTTCTAAATGTTCAATTTCATATTCTTCAGCATTTACCCCAATTTTAGGGTCTTCAACCTCTGGATTCTTAACGATTCCATTCACCGCCCCATCAGGAAATGGAGTGGTCGACCAAACTACAGTCCAGGTATATCTTGGCAGCTACCCATGCACAGTCACTTCTGTTTCAGCAAGCCAAATCGTTTGCACTCCGACTTCGCCAGCTGGGACTTATACGATATCGCTTCATGTTGATGGGTACGGATACTCAACTGGGTCGTTGAGCTCTCAAATTGCCCTTTCTATTGCAAATGTGAATGCATCTCCGTCCTCATATGAAGGTGGCCAATCTGTAACCTTGACTGGTACTGGACTGAGTGATAACTTAAAAGTATACTTATGTGGGTTCCAATGCAACGTTGAAACGGCGACTGGAGATTTATTAACATGTTTGTCTCCTAACTCCTTCTCCATGTAAACCATAAATTTAATAGTTAATGTTTTTATATTAAAAATGATTAATCTTGTCTCATAGGAAATGAGTAAGATAGTTACAACCTACTCGCAAAACTCTTTTAATTTAGCAAATGATCCTACCCAGCTAAGCGATTTTACAGTATTTTCTAGTGTTTCATCAGGCGCTGCAAACGCTTTTGACGGAAATGTGAATACTTATTATAGAGATACTACTCATACCTATGCATATGTCGGAGTTGATGCAGGATTAGGACGCTATATTCAACTTTCCCAAGTTACTCTTATTGGAGGAGGTAATGGCAATTACTACTACACTAATTTAATAGGCACTACTGTTCAAGGCTCTAACGACAACTCAACGTGGGACAATTTATACAACTATACAACAGTTACGGATTATACTAACAAATGGGTCGTCCCTGTAAATAATCAAGACTCTGATGATTACCCTGTATATACATATAGATATTACCGCCTCTATCAAGAATATGCAGGAAACAACTATTATATCAATGAAGTTTCTATATTTGGGTTTATTGGACTGTCTGAGACTGATACAGATATCACTTGTGACTTAACAACCAACTACCCTTCAACTTCAAGCAGACTCCTATCAGGGTCTTCAAGCTCTTATGCCTCGGCGATTCAATATAAAGGCTCCATCACCCCATACATCACTGACTTCTCTCCAAAATTCGGGACAAGCCTTGGAGGAGACACTATAACATTTACAGGCTCATTTGGAGCTTCAACAGCTGTTTCTGATGTGACCATTACTATTGATGAGGTCTCTTGTAGCGTTACTTCAGTCACCAGCACCCAAATCCAATGCACAACTTCTCCTAGGCCAAATTATGTTTCGCCTTCGCTTTCTATCGCAATTGCGGGGGTTGGCTATGTGGTGACTCATGGCAAAACTTTCCTTTATGCAGAACGGTGGAGTGCATACACAACTTGGGGTGGCGAAGTGCCTCCATTTGAAGGTGAAGCTGTTTCTATCCCTGTAGGCATGAACATTTTGCTAGATATAGCCACTCCTCATCTAACGCTAATTGTAATCGAAGGAGGTCTTATAGTAGAAGATGTCCCAGGACTCAGTATCGATGCAGACTATATTTATATACAAGGCGGACTTTTTCAAATAGGTACAGAAGCAGAGCCATTCCAAAATAAATTCACAATAACAATCCATGGAGACAGAAGCTCTGCTTTATTGCCTTACTATGGCAGTCAGTTTATTGCAGTCAGAGGCGGAGTTTTAGATATCCACGGAGTCGCAAGAACTCCAGCATGGACCTTTATAGATGGAACAATTGCTCCAGACGACACTACATTTAAAGTTGCCGAAACAGTGGACTGGGCCGCAGGCGAAGTAATTGCAATCGCTTCTACGTCTTATGACCACAATGAATCTGAAATGATGACTATTGCTTCAGTCAGCGGAAAACAAATCACTGTAACCAGTCCTTTTGTATATAAGCATTATGGAGTTATTGAAACTTATGGCTCTGATACTATGGATATGAGGGCTGAAGTGGGTTTATTGACAAGAAATATTTTAATCCAAGCAGGTCCTGAAGGCATCTCCCAAGAATGTGGCGTCCATGTTATGCTTTTTGCTCCTGGTGATGAGTCTTGTATTGGAAGAATTGAATATGCAGAGTTTTATCATGCTGGTCAGGCTTATAGACTAGGAAGATATCCTATCCACTTCCATATGATTGGAAAAGTCAGCTTGTCCTATGTGCGAGGAAACTCAATCCACCATACTTTCAACAGAGCCATTACAACCCACGGTGTCCATTATCAGACCCTTGAAAACAACGTAGTGTTCAGAAATAAAGGACATGCTTATTTTGTGGAAGATGGCATTGAAACCATGAATAAGTTCATCCACAACCTAGGAATCAGCACTATTGCATCATTTTCTTTGCTGAACAGTGACCAAGAGCCATCTACTTTTTGGATCACTAACCCTAATAATATTTTCTTGAATAATCATGCAGCAGGCTCAGATAAGTTTGGATACTGGTTTGAGCCACCTGAGAATCCTAGCGGGCCTTCGGCTACTACTCTTATATGTCCTCCATATCTCCCTCTAGGGCAATTTGCAAACAATACAGCCCACTCTAATGGAAAATACGGCTTCAGAATTTGGCTTGGCCACATACCTCTTGCAAATCCTTGCTCTCCAGGCAGAGATAAAACCTTACGTGACCCATTCTCAGTTAACACCCCGGTTACTGCTTATTATTACAATTATACAGGCTGGAAAAATAACCAAGACGGTGCTATTGCTGAAGATATAGGAGATGTCAGATTTATCGGCTTTAAAGTGGCAGATCATCATAAAAATGGCATTGAAATTTCCTATTCAGAGTTCTCTACCCCTTACAAAACAGCCAGAATCCATGACGCTGTGATTATCGGCAAGTCTGGGAACACTGATAACGACGTCTCCGGCGCAATTGGACTGACAACGCCACAGACTGATGGACTTTTAATAGAAAATGTGAGGTTCTATAACTTTGACGACGACATGTTCCCTCTGGGAGATGAGTCACACTCAGACAATGTTCAGTCAAGAGATTGGGGTGGGGTCATGCACAAGTTTTCTGGGCTTACATTTACTAACTCCCATAAGAGAATTTCGTGGAATGTCCCATACAGAGGAATCTTCCACTTCCTTGACGATTCTTATAATGGTGTAGCAGGGTCTTATGTGACTGCATATTGGCCTCATTTAATAACCCCTGAGTGTGTGTATGAAAAAGAACTATACAACGCTATATCTTGTGACTCTACTGTGGCTGTAAAAAGAGTCTTGTTCTATAACCTTGTCTCAGATGGACTTTTCGCATTCCAGAATTTGAATATAAGAAGAACATCAGGAGAGCAACTCCCAACAGAATACGTAGAAGTTACAGTCAATGGGACAAATACTACTGTGACTGAGCCAACCTGGGGAGTCTTGCCAATGACTAAATCATGTCAGAAAAAGGATCCACTTACTCCTCCCTTATAAATTGAGACTAATATCCTATAAACTCCTTTAAATTGAGTAATTTTAATTTTTAAGTGCAAATAATAATTTTATTGAGTAGCTTAAATGATCAATTTAATGTTAACAAAATCAAAAATTTAGCTATGAATTGCTCTATTTTTTAATAGATAAATTAATTTTTTACCCAAAATTTCTAAATTTTTTTGAAAAAAAGTTTCCTCCTTTAAATTAAAAAAATATTTTAAATTACAATTTAAAGGAGGGGAGCTAAAGGATGGGGTATCCCAGTTGTCACTGGCTATAACTATACACTGTTCTGGGGAAGAGGATATCCTTTAGACTTTACTCAAATGGACATCAGGATTGAACAATTTGACTATGATGAAGCTGACAAATGGGTTATAATAAGCATGAACTTCACAGACCACCGTGAAATGTTCAATCTGACCCGCGGAACTCTCCCATCATCTGTAAACACTTCCGCATCTGGCTTTGTTGATCCTACAAAAATGAAAAATACTACCCATTTCAACGTCGCTACAGATACTTCAGGAACATTTTACTGGGACAATTCAACAGATAACAGAAGAATCGATATCCTCATTAACGGAGTTAACGACAATTTATATCAATATGGGCCTATACACCTTCTTGCTTCAAGATGCTTTGGGGACCATTGTAGTGATTTATCCACAACTGACGACAGCTTAACGAACTTAACAGTTGTCTATTGGAGCGACCCTACAATTTGGCGCAGTGGAGTATTGCCGACAGCTGGTCAAAATGTTTATGTTTTAAATACCTGGCACTTAATGCTGGACATTGACACTCCTGTATTTCACTATGTTGAAATTAACGGGCTTCTAGAATTTGACAGAACCAAAAACGTATCATTGAGCTCTGAATGGATCTTCGTAAGGGGTGGAAAAGTGAAAGCAGGAAGCGAGGAATATAGCGCTTTCCCGAGGATGGCGCGGAATGGCGCCATCCTCGGGAAAGCCAGGAAGGCATCCACACGGGAACTGGGAGTTCCACGTGTGGATGCCATTTTGACATGTGGAAGTTTGGATCCCACATGTCAAAAATGGCATCCACACGTGGAACTCCCAGTTCCCGTGTGGATGCTTAGTTGACTTTCCCGAGGATGGCGCCATTCCGCGCCATCCTCGGGAAAGCGCTATATCCTATCCCTCCTAACATTTTCCACACAATCACTCTTCATGGCAATCCAAACTCTGAAGAATTCGCTTTTTCCAATGACGTTGAAGGTGGCAATAAAGTATTCGCCATCACTGGAGAAGTCCAAATGCACGGTTACCCTAAGACTGCATATTCTTTGCTGGCTCAAAATGCATACCCAGGCGACTCATTCATTTTTGTTGATAGTGTTGATTGGAGTATTGGAGACGAAATTGCAATTGCTCCATCTGGATTTGATAAGACAGAAGACGAGGTCTTTGTGATTACAGACATAATTGGGGCTTCTGCTCAGTACACTATTCCGGCTATGAACAATTCCAGGATGCTTGTAGATTTTGCAACTGATCCTGACTGGCAAAAAGTTAACAATCTTCGAACTGCAGGAAAAAATCCAGCCAGCACTGACCAAAGCTTGTCCCAGCAGTCAGTTCCAGGCTCTTCTACAGGAATTACCAAGATTGTCCTAAACGGCACGCTTAAATACTACCACTCTGGAGTCCAAATGCTGATCCAAGGTGTCACAGTTGATACTAGAACTGAAGTAGGCGTTCTCAGCAGAAATGTAAAAATCCAAGGTGACGGCTACATTGGTTGGGGCTGCACATCAATTGTGAGTGATTTCTACGATGTTTTAACTACAAGTGGCACTCCTGCCTACAGGTATGGCAGAGTCAATATGACAAATGTCGAATTTTCAAAATGCGGCCAAGAAGACACCTATAAGGCTTCCATAAGATTTGAGCTTGGTGGAAAAATCGCATCACGAGTCCACAACTCAGTCTTCCGCGATTCTTATACATATGCAGCCTTTTTCCATGAAGCTAACAATATTGAGTTCTCTAGCAACTTCATGTATAAGACCATTTGGAAAGGAATCGTGGGATCTGATATCAAGAATGTATCGATTACAGATAACGTGCTTATAAAGACAGCAAATAGAGGCTTTTTGAGCAATACTTTAGACGTCCCTGCAGGGTTCTTTATATGCGCAGATAGTCCTGTATGTAGTAATGTGTCAACGATTGGAAACAGAGTCGCCGCATCTGATAGTATAGCTTTTGTGCTTGGAGGCCAAGACTGTGATACTAATGTAATCACTCATTACATCTCAGACAACGTTGCCCATTCTTCAGACTATGGCTATATGCTTAGTGGCCAAAATGACGTAACTTGTATAAGTGCAAATGGTCTTAAGGCTTGGTTCTGTGGGCAAGGTGTAGGCTCTCAAGGTGGCACAATGAACAGGTTCCAGTTATCAGGACTTGTCCTTGTAGAAAATCAAATGGGTATTGCAATGAGAGGCCAACATGAAGATGATATGGTCTCATATATAAACACAATTACTGACAGTTTACTTGTGGGAAGAACTCAGCAAAGCTACTGTGACCCTAATAACTGTATATCAAGTGATTGTGCTGACAGAGGAGGGATTGTAACAGGTGTCCACGATATTAAGATCATCCCTCTATCTTATGATGAGAAAATCATACTTCCACTTTCTAATGCCAAAAAGCCTGAATGCGGCTATGGCCACTGGGAATACTCAGATTCAACCTTCGTGAACTTTATTAAAACAGGATGTGGAAGGGATTATGCAATCAGTGGGAATGACCAAGTCCCTAACCTGCCTCAGCCTAACTTGTTCTCAAAATCCACATTTATCAATGTAGACAAAGGTTCAATTGCTTATATGCCATCTCCTGATAAGAGTTTGATTGGTGTTGGCTTTTGTGGAGATTGGGTATGTACAGGGGCTAATAACAATTTAATCCAAGATATTGATGGAACTATTACAGGTGGCTCTATAGGAGGGGCTGTAATTCCTTTAGTTCCAGGCATTGCAAATATAAACATATGCAAGCCATATACCCAAGGTCAAGTTTATATTTGCCCATATGATACAGCCTCAGGAGAAGTCTATGAATATGTCATTATTGAGTCGCAAGACACGGATAAATGGAACAGAACGTTTTCACCATTGAATATAACTTCAGTTGACATCGGAAATGGCTATGCATTCAAGAGCTACAACTATGGAGCATTTAGAAATGACCTAAATGAGTATGAAGATATGACTTGGGAAGCTTTCTATAGAGACGGTTTGCATTTAAGTAGGTTTGGGTCAATCATTTATACAGGGCAGTATTATAATTTAACAACGACTGGTACTCCGCCGACTAAATTTTCAATTATAACTGAGGCTTCAATAGATCAGTCTAGAGGATTCGTCATGACTCTTAAATATGACAGCCCAGTCATTGTCGATGTCTATGTTAATGGTACAAAAGTAGACGGGATTGAATATAACGGTGCTGCAACTACTCCAGTGTGCCAACTAGCTGACAAAACAGGAACAAATAGATGGTTTCACGAAAATAACACTATCCAGTGGGTCCAAAAAGGTCATGCAAATGTCACTCTGGTTCAGACAAGCTCTGTAAGACTGACCATGGAACTCGATATGACACTGACAGAGTTCTATACTGACAATACTCGTGCTACCTTAGTCGATAAGCTTGCAGCAGTCCTTGGCATCCCATCCTATAGAATAAGAATCGCAAGTGTCAAGCAAGGCTCAGTTATCCTTAATATGTTCATTAGACCGAACGATACCTTGGTAGGTCAAACAGACTCAACCGGCGCTAAAACCTCAGACAAAGAATTAGCAAGCATTAACGCACTTGTTACCCAGCTCGCATCTAATGGAAAACTTACCCAAGCTCTTGGAAAAGATGTATTAAGTGTAGACTCCCAGACGTCTATCGTCAATGATACAGCAACAACTGCAATAAGCACTGGGGGAACTGGAAGCACTGATGGGGGACAAAGCACTGGTGGCAATTCTGATGGTGGAAATACTAATGGTGGAAATACAGATAATGGAGGTGGAAGCACTGATAATGGAGGAGGGTCAAACCTTATATTTAGAGGCACTTTTAATGAGGCTGTGAGCGACTGGGTTATTGGACTCCTAGTTGGTATTATTTTAGTCATCATGGCAGTAGGGTCAATCTTTATTTACGCATTTAGCAAAAGAAAGAGACTATTCCTTGAAGAGTTACCTTCTGCTAAGGTCATCCCAATCTTAGAAGAAGTCGATGAGCAGCATGCAGTCTCTTTTGACTCTCCTAAGAAGGAAGCATTTGAATTCGAAGCAGGAGATGTTCGTGATATGCATAGAATCTTTACAAAAGATGAAGAAGCCAAACAAGCGGACCAAGAAGTGGCATACACAATTGAAGCAGAGGAAAGAAAGCCTGCTAGACATGCATCCCTCGTGGATGTTTAGTCTCAAGTAATTAAACTTATTTGCTTAATCTAATTATAAATCATGCTTACAAATAGGCATAATGCTGATTTAGGAAGTGAGCTTCTATAAAATAAAACCCATTAATTTGATGTGCTATTGCCTTTAAAGTATCAGTATGTAGCTATTTATAGAGTATCTATTGGTTTATCGTCAAAAACCTAGCTCTTTAAATTATTTTAAATGTCGGGATTTGTGATGATTATTTTTATTATTAATGCTTACTCCCCCCTCTGTGAGTGGGCGGCAAAAAAAATATTGTTCGCTCAATTTTTTTTTGAAAAAAATATTATAAAAAATAATTATAAAACCAAAGATTTTGAAGCTGCAGCTTGGGGAGACTGTGTAAAATTGCACGTACTTGAACTACTGTGGAGTTTATAGGCAGAGAATCATTTGAATAAGAAGGATAATTAGCGAATGCCTCTATGCTATCAACACAGATCGATGCTTTCTTAGCATGTAGTTATTTTTCTTTTCAACTCAACCATGGAACCATGGGTAGGCAGTATTTGAGCTATAATTAACTATTAAGCTGCATATAAAATAATAACTTTGTTTTAACCTCTGATCAAATGCACATTTATTTGCATATAACAAACTAATATTGGCGAATATTTATAAATTCTTTCTCGATGTCTGTATGCAAGCAAAAATTTTGGCTCACTCATGAATGCTGCTTCAGCCAAGTGTCATTCATAATAAACCTTTATTAAATTCCTGACTCCCCCCTCGTGTGAGTGAACAAAACCATTGGATTAATCCCCTATTTTTTGCCTGAAAAAACACCCTCCGTGAGCGAACAAAAATGTTTTTATGAAAAAATAACTTTGATATATAAGTGATAATTAAATAATGAAATTTCTAGCTAATTCTGTTTAATTTTAAACAATTGCGTTTTAAAGCATAAATTTTGCAAATTAAATTAATATTTACTTTCCAAATTTCGCAAATTGGAATTTTTTTAGATTTCGAAAAAAAAATTCACTATAAAATTCATAAATAAATTTTTAGCTCACCTCCTTAAACACATCAAATTTTTTTTGTTCGCTCGCCAAGGAGGGAGTAATGAAACAGGAAAACGAAAATGGGTTGTCCAAATTATAGATATGAAATGCTAAATTGATTTTATCAGTTTCCGATGATGACATGATATCTTTAATTACTATAAAATAAATTACATTAAACTTAATAATCAATTAATAAAGAAAAGGTTTTAAATAATTGCTTAAACTTTATGTGCCGCCACAACTCTTTTTGCTCTGTCTTTTGTTTTTTCTTCCTCTTCTTTTGGAATTGATGTATCTATATCAGCGATCTTCCCATTTCCTTTCAGTCCAGGAGTCGCAGTCTGTATTTCATCAATCAAATCGTCGCTTTCCAGTTCATTATTCTGTCTAAACTTTTTCCTTTTATACTTTTCGTAAAATTCAACCACTTTTATCGCTATATAAGCATACAGAGCTGCTTTAACGACAGATGTAAAACAAATATTGACTATATACCCAACCCCTACGTTGAGAACCCAAGTTCTGCTAACTGATTCATTAAACTGAATGGCAAAGAGGACAATGCTCCAGCAAAAATAAATCATAAAGCCCCATGCTAAAATGAGCCCTACTATTCGTTTAATTTTATTCTGCCGCTTAATTCTCTTGTATTGCATTTCAGTCATTTGGTCTTCAACCAGCTTTTCTTTTACTCCCCCCCTCCGTGAGTGAACAAAAAATTTTGTTCACTCACGGAGGGGGGTTTAATTTTTTTTTTTTTAAAAAAATTTGTATAAAAAAAATATTTTTTTTCGAAATTTAAAAAAATCCTAATTTGCAAAAATAGGAAAGCAAATATTAATTTAATTTATAAAATTTATGTTTTAAATAGCAAATCATTTAAAATTAAACAGAATTAGCTCTAGATTTCATTATATTAATTATCATTTATATATCAAAATTTTTTTCTTCTATTACAAAAAATTTTTGTTCACTCACGGAGGGTGGGTTTTTTGGGCAAAAAATGGCGATTTTTCTAATGGTTTTTGTTCACTCACGGAGGGGGGGGAGAGTTAGAAGAAAATTAAGAAGGGTAGTTATGATAATCATAAATAGAGAAGACCAAACCATAATCCAGAAATCGGTCCAGCTGTAATTGACTGATGAATTATCATCATTATTCGATATTGTGCTATTTGTTGGACTAGACGAGTTGTAGTACACGTTTTCGCTTGATTAGATTAAGTCCTTATCTGTCTAGGAGAGTGGCTGACATAATCTATCAGGGGATCGGAGATAGGGCACAACCCCTAATCCTTCTTTAGTCCCATTCCTCTTTGCATCCAGAAGTGTGGAGTTTTGGCATATGAACTCTGATTTCCTTTAATATAGTGCAGGGTAAAAAATCGCCGGGGCATAAATTGCAGAACCTGACTTTCTTGACAAAAAAAAAACACGAGGGTAAAGAAGAAGGACAGGCCATTCTATTAGCGTATTTTCTCTCTTGAAGAATCAGAATTTTGATAAAACATGCCCATGAAAAACATTTGTCCTAAAAGTGCAAGGAAAAATAATGTGATCCTGCTGAGACTGGTCAGATATGGATCTCTTACCAAATAGATACTGAAAAGTTCATGCTTTTTTGCAAAATACCAGATTAATTTCTTAAATCGAGCATTTTCATCTGTATCCTCAGTGCTTCTATTGAGGCTATCCTCAGAAAAGCTATAAACAAATACTTCTTTTGGAGTAACAAAAGATGCGCTTTTCTGTTCTTTATATTCTCGATCTGATTTTTTCCAAGGCCAGCATGATTTTTTGGATGGCTTCTTAGGACTTTCATCTCCAATTTTCCCTGAATCCCCCCCTTTAAATTAGAACAAAATATAGGTAAAATTTTCAATTTTTTGGTAAATTAATCCTCCTTTAAATTGGAACAAAATTTTTGTTCCAATTTAAAGTGAGGGGAGTGAGGAATTTCCAAATTTAGTTGCTACTTTATTAATCTTCTTTGGTGTCCCCTTCAGTTTTATTCTTCTGTTTTCCTCTTCCTTTTCTATTTTTCTATCTCTATTTATAGCTAAAACCCCTAAAATTCCATATATAATCAAAGTTGCGATACAAAAATACAAGCCAGCCGCATTTGTGGCATTCAGCGATAGCCATGCATTAGCATTGAAAGTATCTCCAATATTGGAATTTACTATGGATGAACTAGCTGCATTAAGTACTGTAAAGGTTGTAAGGTGGCTGCAGCTACAAGTCACACTTTGTGAATCACTTTTGTATTTAATACATCCTTCTGTGCTTCAGTTCATTGATTTTGTGTCCAAAAAGACACATTGAGGAGTATAGTTAGAATATTTCGCATTCCAAACAGGGATTTGAATCAAGATCCGTGAGGATGTAGAATTGACGCTAATTTTTTCTCGGGATTTATGACCGTATATACTTATATCTACAACTGAGGATGATATACTATTGGGGTCATTTGGGCAGTCGAGAACCATCATTGCGATGTCCACAATTGTTTCATTTGTCGCGTCTGCAAGCATTGCTGTAAAATCGTCTGGAAAGAGCACTGAAGCATTTCTGCCAGTTGAGTTAAGCTGATATCCATTTAAATCATTTGCTTTCATTACTGCCATAGTGACCCCTATATTCGTCATTTTTGATTCCTTGTTTTCGTTCAATACCATCTGTGAAAGGGTAGCACTTTGGATCTTATTTGTAGACTGTACTGCAGCTGCAAGTTCTCGATTCTTAACAACAAGAGTTGTGGAGTTATATTGATAGACTTGGTCAATCACTTTAAAATAGTCATTAATTTGCTGCTCATAAAGGGCTTGAGAGCTTGAAATACTATTAAAGATCTCATCAATAATTAGAAAAACTTTATTTTCTAGAGAGCTGATATGCAAATAAGGGTTAGCAGATACCACACCTAATAAGCAGGAAAAAACAGAAATGGACTGGCTATCAAATTGGCTAATTTCTATTAAAAAATCAATTGATTCTATAGTGAATTGGACAACATTTTGTCACAGCTGCAGGTCTGAAGGAGAAGGCTCTCTATATTTTCCTTTTAAGTAATAATCTCGATTGAGAATTGAGTTACATAGCGTAGATATGATCCAAGGGAACACTTGCGGGTTTGAAGTTTCTGCGTTTGCAAAGTCCTTGTAGCTTATAAAAAGCTCTGTCTGGTTAAAGATAAGATTCTGTGAAATACTGATTGAGCTTGTTTTTCTTGTGTAAGCTCCTAAACTGTCATAAATAACTATAAAAACTTCTAGTTCGTTTCCTAAATAAGGAAACGTAGAATAATGTGTTGAGCTCTGATTTTTGAAATTCAAGTAGATGTCGCTGTTTTCAGCGACGTATCCATAAGAATAATAAAGTGGATAATTGCTTTCGTCGTCAACCCATTCAAGGGCTTCCATCTTGAAAAAAGTTTTCAGCTCAATGCCGGATGTCGGGGTTACGTTAAAAGTTCCTGAATATGGAGGAGAGTTCGAGTAAAATTTGTATTCAAAATATGAATTTAATTTACCATCTGAGACACTTAAGAGAAGGGTATAGCTCTGCCCAGGACTTAAGGAATCTGGGCTTATGGAAAGAAATAGCTGACCCTGAGGAGTTAAGAATTCAACGTTTTCGCTTCCAGGGATACTTCATGTATAGGAATAAGATTTTTTTGAGTCACTAGTAATTGAGGCTTCAAATCTTAATGGAGAGTTTAGCGAGAATATATCTGGCTGAGATCCAGTCAGAGGATTAGTTATACTAACCGCAGGAATTTCATAGCTCAAAGTGCTCAGTGTTATGATTTTTTGAGATTGTACAAACTCATTGCTCAAATGTCTATTATACCCTTTATCAAACAAATTCTGTGAGAAGACCGAACTTAGTTGCCTCCTGGAACCTAGTTCGAGTAGACATGTCAGTGTAAATTCATATATTTGTCCTTGAGCTAATGAATCTGCAGGTAAAGTCAAGTTTGGCAAAGTTGGGTCAGAAATAACAGAACTGCAGTCAGTGGAATTCTCAAAAGAGCAAGCCCACTCAAATTCAAGAGGCTTTCTTTCGTTAGGATCATAGCTAAGACTAGCGTTAATAAAAATAGGATGGCGCGTGTCTGCGCTGCCACTTGCTCGCGAAAATTCGATGTATGGGTTAGCAGCTTTTATTGTGATATCAAGCGTGCTTCTGCCTTGCAAATTTGAAGATGAGTCAAATGCTTCTATTGAAAATGTTGCGTTTAAGCGAGGAGAAAGACTTCTTTGAGGAAGATTTAAAGTTGCTTGGGCTGTTTGGCTGCCCCAAAGACTATTTTCGTCTATTTTTGAATAATTACCAACAGCACTTAACAGCTTTCACGTGAAATTTGCGCCTTGAAGTAAGCTGCAAGATGAGATTGAGCCAATCGCGTATTCTGCATAATCAGTATATAGTGTTTGATAGTCAATTGCTCTGTCAAAATTCATAGAAATTTCATCAGAAACTGCCTCTACTACTAGAGAAGTAGTATCCTCATTTCCAAATCTATTTTTTACAGTCAGCGAAATAGTGATTTTTGCAGTTGATAGATCAGTTTTTGGTATGGTAAATCCTGTTGCTTCTTTTAGGAAGTCTGTATTATAGTTCAGCAAAGCAGGGATGCTTGGCTCTGATGTTATGTTTCATTTATAATATAAGCTTGACTTGATATGTCCTGTAGACTTATGCCCTGAAATCGAAAGATCCTCACAATTGTAGAGAACAGTGTTTGGGGCATCAATTTTGGCTGATGGGTATAGTGAAGGAACAGAGTAGTCTAAATCGATATTTAAATCATATAAAAAGTGCCCACACTCTGCGTTTTTTCCTTTTAATGCTCCTTTGATGATTTCTATTGGCTCATTTTCAATAGTGAATTCATCACCAAGGTCTATTATTATCTTTGTGGCTTCTAAATTAAAATAGTGCCTATTAGTTATTTTTCGAGGTGCTCTTATATATTAAACAAAGATTTAATTATAATATTAATAAGCATAATTTTTGGTGTGATAGCTATTAATTCTTTTTCGAAATAATTTTAAAGCAGATATTAATTTAATTTTGGAAAATTTCTATTTTAAAATGCAAACTGTTTAAAGTTAAGCAGAATTATAACCCGAGCATCCTTTTGGCTCTAATTGTAGTAGAGATTTTCTTTATAATAACTATCACTTATATATCAAATAATCATTTGGACAAATTTGATTCTGAATTCTGAATTTTTAGGCACAAGCACATTAGCCGACCTGGTAAAATAGAAAGCTGGCCACCAGTATGGAGCGTGTACTTGCACCTAAAAATGCACAAGGCACGACCAAATTTGTCCAAAGGGCAATAGTTTTTTATGAAAGAACTTTACACTAAAAAAATTGCTTTACCCAAAAATAAGGATTTTTCCAATGGTTTTGTTTGCTCACTGAGGGTAGGAGTTATAAAATCCATCTAATAATAACATAAATATCTATTTCCGAACTTTGATAGGACATTTGTTGGAAAGATCTTCTCACAGTCCAGATTTGTAGTATCGATAGGTATGCCAAGCTCAAAAATTATTCTCACAAAAGTTGACGTAAAATATGCTTTTATTTCAGTTGGTTGTAAGTACCTGAAGCAAGCTATGCAATTCCCATTGAGTAATTGATAATCTTTTGGACATGCACAAGATTCAGAAACAGGGTCATACTCAAAAGTATCGCTGCAAGTACATGGAGGTGTGTTAATAGCGTTTATTTTGCACTCGATGCACTTGGCAAATTCGTAGCTAGAAAAGCTGTAGCACAGTGGATTTTCATGCAAACTGCATGAGTTGCCTCTAGCACAACCAATACTACAGCTTTGGTCACATGCTTTACAGCTCTTATCAGCACTATCATAATACTCATTCGACATACAATTTATAAGTCCTTCCCCATCCCCAGTGCAAAAAGGGTAGCCACAAGTAGATGACCATATAGGAATTGATTCTGCGCCAAAATTGCGAATTTTTAAGGAATAAATGCACCCACTAAAAGACAGCTGAGAATTTCATGTCCCTAAGCCAAACTTATATTCATAATTTTCTTTATAAATTGCATCGCCATGAGTCCATGAGTCAACTTTGTCTACGTTCACAAAAAGGCTGGCTTTTGATATGTATGCTGAATAAGAATAAGATAGAACCACCCTTTGCCAATTATTATAGGTATAGCTCGAACTTTGCAAGCAGTATTTGACTGTTGAGCTGTCATATTCGTTTGTTACGTTATAGCAAGCTTCAAAAGAGTAGCCTGAAGAAGTCTGATAGCATTGTATAAGCAAAAGATATGAGTCAGTAGTATACACAGCAAGAATTGCTCCATTAATATCTTGAGGACTAATCATTGTCCACAAGTCAATGTTTTGACTTAAGCCGAGAGTTATCCTATCTGACGGATCGGCTTCTGGCGGCTTAATTGAAGCAAGAGAGTTTTCTCGGAACCAAAGTCCTCTATTAGGAAGAGTTCATGGATTATCTGAGCCATAATCAGGGTAATAACGACTATCACTACCTAAACTTATAGGGTAAGCACTTATTGAATCATATTGAGGGTTTAAAATTTGATTGAACTTATAAGAGATATAAAGCGCTGATGATTGGAGCTCGCATACTGATTGATTATTTATATAGCCTAATGGGCAGTTCAATACACAGAAGCCATTATATAGTTTATATTCAGACTTGCAGGCTGTGCATTGGCTCATCTGCAATCCATTGCATGAGGTGCACAATGAAAAGCAAGGATTTTTGCATTCAAGTTTTTCATAGTCGAAATCATGTCCATTTAGACAGACGCAATTCTTTACACCATCTCAATATGTAGCAGTGTAACAAGTATCACAAGAAGATGTATAAAAACTAGAGCATTGTTGGCATGCATTGGCTTTGCATAAACTACAATTATCGCCATTTATACAGCCATATTGGCATGAACTTAGGCAGGATTTGCAGCTTCCCGATCCTGTATCTAAATAAAAGTTCCAATCACAAGTTCCTAGGCACTTTCCAGTACCTGTGCAATAATCACAACCAGTACAAGTTTTTAAAAATAAAATAGCAAGGTCCGTAGAGCTTACATCATAGGAGTAATATAAAATTCGATACATGAAGCCATGGAAGGGATTTGAATAGACACCTCCTTGTAAGCTTGCGCCATAAATCGCTTTAGATGACATGTCACTAAAAAATCCGTTTGTTATCCTAGTAAGCCCCTTGCAAGAGTCATAAATGCAAAGATTGTAGAAGGTCGATCCTCGGATAAATCGAATGATTAGAGTAAAAATAATCCAGACATCTTTCTCAATTGGATAGTTATTTTCTAAGACATCATAGGTTGTTTCGGCTGAAGAGGAGCTGGAGTCAGGAGTATTCAATCGAATAGAAATTCATGGCCAAAAACCTACTATGTAAAGTATAAGGCTAAATTCCGCAGAGCTGTCACTATTTCATTTATGAATAAGTGTTTGAGAGTTAGAATCGGCTGTCCTGATCCAGAACGAATGACTATGATCTAAATCAAAGACGATATCACTAGTTGTGGTCAAATAGCAATCATTGCTTCCTGTAAAATAAAACCCTCTATCATAACTTGGAATCGGATTTAATTCTGGGTATAGTTTGCTTGGGATTATAATTAATATTATTTAAGATCTGTGTTTACTTGTTTAACTTCACGCTCAATATAAATCTTTGGTAATAGCTAGATCAGCTGCAGACGAATCTCTTGGGCGTCAGCATTTACCAGATACAGCTCTATCTCATCTCTCAGCCTGGTTCTTAAAACTGTCTGTGAACCTTGGAAATACACATTTGCTTGGAGTTAAGCCATAAGTTGTAGATCAATGATCATAATATATTGGAGCTCCTGCTAAAGAGTCCAATGTAAAATCATAGATATTTCTTCAATTTATTCCACCTGTGCAGCTTCCGCTTTGAGCAGAATATTGCTCCGGGCAGTGATTAACGCACACCCCCTTGTGGGCATATAAGCCTAGATTTGTATTGCAAGCTTCGCAGGTGTAAAATAATGAATCTGAACACTTAGTACACCCATAAACACAAGTAAATGTCAGGCACTCGCTTGAGCTAAATCCATTGCAGTATTTACAACTAGCGCTATAGCACAAACTGCATCGATCTGTATATAGGCAAGTCTGAGAGCAAGAAGAACCGCAGCTCGCGCATCAATTACTATATAAGAAACTGCCAAGCAGACAACTGGAGAAGCAGCTACTTGAAGCTATGCAATCTAGCAAAAAAAGTTGAGGATCTGTAATAAAAACTGAATAAACTGAAATTTCTGCAATCCAACCGTCAAACCCAACCAAAGTTTCGCTATTAAATCCTATTATGAATGGTTTTTCAGGGTCCCATCAAAATTTCCCTCCTGGACTATTAGCAGATTGCACTGAATTAAATACCCCATTTTGGTAAAGGGAAAGAGAATATGCACCTGAGGAATGAGCCATTGCAAATGTAAACGAGCTTCAAGCTGACCTGGGGTCATTGATCGAAAAGGGGAGTTCATATTGTGAATTATATCCCTGATCTCCAACTGCATTAAACATATAGGATATTGTAGTTGATGATAAAGTGATAGACCATTCATAACTTACAAAGTCTTTCGATTTGGAAAATACTACATCTTGATCCAGGTTAGTATTTGGATTTCTTCACGTTCAAAATGAAATAGTATGCTGAATATTCAATATAAAATTCGTTGAGGACCAGCTGTTTGGTGGCATCTGCATATATGACTTAGTTGGGTCAAAATAATACCCACTATTTTTCGTCGGATATGGATCATTATTGTCATAGTTTGGATAAAATTGATAGGGACTATTTCCGCAAATTAATGTCATGCTATCACTGAGAATGTTGAAATATCCTTCAATTTTATTAAAAGGTATATCAAAAAGCAAACTTGACAACAAAATGCAATCTCAAGAAGTCGTAAGAGTCGCAATATATCCAGTTGGGCATTCCTTTAAACACTGGCCGTTATGATAATTGTATGTCGACTGGCAAATTGTGCAACTATCAAAATATGTATCTGTGCAGGTAGCACAGCCTAAATAGCAGTTTTGAAGGACTCGATTAGGAAGTAAAGAAGACGCCTGAGAAGCTATTGGTTCTTGAGAATAACCAATAATGTATTCTGAAATATTCATCCTAGAAGCTAATTCCTGGGAATTTGTGCTGGCTAGAACAATAAAGGCTAATAAAACTAATACTCCAGGAAACATTTTATACTGAATAAAATGCCAGCTAAATATCTGTAACCACTTAAAAAGATATTATGGTTTTAAGCTATTTTAAGATTTTTAACTAATTTGACTGGCAGCTTTAATATACATAAAAATGGCGACTGGAGAGCCAGCCCTTTTCCTCAACACCTGTAGCCGGATATTCCGGGGACCTTGTGGAAGGGGAGAAGGCGCTCGGAATGTGTATCCGCCGGGTTTTAAACTTGGCACAGTGGAGCGCAATGTCGAATTTGGTCGACCGCAACTCATTCTTTCACCAAGGGTTTTACCTCAAGGAGGAAGGGTCTTCCAAGTTGGAAAGGGGAAGCTCAGCAGCATCAGAAGTCTTCTTTTGATCAATCGGGCAACTCCCTAGCGCGATACTGGGCGTTGCGTCCCGGGCTTGGATTTCCTTTCTGGCCGACAGCCCTACCAGAAAATTTGTTTTTCAAATTTTCGGAATGGGCAACCTCGTGCTCGCAGCCTCAAGCAAGGCCGCAGAATTCCTAAATCTGCCCACTCAAGACTGGAGCAAGGTTGTAGCTTGCAAGGAGGAGACGGCCAACAGAACAGGCTAGCTGTAAAATCAGAGTCCTGTAGGCGGAAGTCGCAAAGCGAGGAAACCTCGAGGGGGTCTGGGTGACTGCGTTAACAAGTAACAGCTTAGCAAATCTCTGTTTAAGAATTAAGACTGGCAGCTTTATCTTGAAAATTGATGAAAAGTGGCAGCTTTTTATGTTGAGATTTCTTTATAATAAGTATAAAACTAAATAGAGTCTTATATTTGTCCTTCAATTTTGAATATCAGGATAGCTAAATATTAAAGTTTGCGATAAACTGTAGTCTATCGGATTCTAGCCATTGATGATGCTTATTTTTATAAAATTATTATTTTGATTATCATAAAATGCATTAATATGATGGAGACAACCACCTAGCCTCTTGTGTGGAAGCCAAGAGGAGCTAAATTGAGATATAAGTGAGTTGTTAATGTATTCATTTAAGAGAGTTTTCTTGTGCCACAGATCCCTTATAGGAAGTATAGGACTTTTCTTTAGATATGGAACTGGAAAGAGCACATTTAGCTATCGTCATTAGGATTATACATAATATCCTCTAATAAAGAATAAAGGGAAGGCAGGTGCCCATGAGTATAGCTGTGAGTTATGCCTCAGGGTTCATTGGCTATAAACAAACCATCATCTGCTAAATATGATTCAGCCTAAGATAGGTAGATGCTACCAGTCTTTCGCTAATATTAAGGACGAACTCATGTTGAATTCCCCGTGTTTCTAAATAATGATAAATTTTATTTTTAATTATCGCGTAAAAGCTTTATTAAACTTGATTAATAATTTTATTAGTTTTGTATGATTTTGACAGCCAAATTATTTTTAAGTTTATATATGATATTTTAGGAATAGTTTTCACAAAGTTTACAACCTCTAAAATCGAATAGAACCCTCAAATAAATGCTGCTAAAAACTAGCCTTCAATAAGGATGATTTGAAAAGATTATATGAAAAATAAAAAGTAGAGCAATCTATCTTTCATTCAATTGATATAAGCTTTATAATAAAGGTAGTGCCATCAGTACAACTCATACACCTACATGGATTTCTCTATGGACAAAGGCCACATAGATGGCTGAAACGCTTTGACATTCATTTTTGGGAAGTAAGCTAAATGCCCACGCAGCTTAGGGTCAAATTCTTTATTAATTTTATATTTAACTAAATGATAGCATAAAACTCAACCGCTTTTTGAAGGAAGCAATTTTTCATGCAAATATGACTTCAAATTTATATTTTTATCAATTTTATCATTTACCTTTAGATTTTGGCACTTTTCAAAAAAATAAAGCTTTTATTTTTTATTACAATGAATTATTTTGCTTTAGATCCTTATGAGAATTTACAATCATTACTTTATATTCAAATAATCATGCCGCTGAAAGACAATTCTAACCTATGTCTATTAATTTTTACCATTCCCTTAATTAAATTAATCAAAAAGATATAATGGAAGAAATATAAATTTTATTTTTCGATAAACTAAATAAATTAATTTTTTCAGTTATTTTATTGATAATAAAGCTTTTGGTTTCTATGAATCATCTTCAATTAACTTTAACTTTCTATAATTGGACTTTAAGAATCTCTCCTGCACCTTCATATCTAAATCAAACTTATAGTAGTATTTGCACTCTATATCTGCATAATGATAATAAATAGACCCTCTAAAATAAGTCGCTGAAAATTGCCCATTGCTTCTTTTTTGAGACATAGCACCATTCGCAATTTTATTTCAATTAAATTCATTCCAATATTCGCTTTCATAAATTCCAGTGTTAATAACAAATAAATAAACCCTGTATCTTGCAGTAAACATTACTTTATCCCATTCAAATATTTCGTTCTCTTTATAAACTTTTATATAATTTCCCAAATTAATGTCATATCTATATATGCATTTATGCAAAAAACCACTTATTAAGATTCCATTTATAAATGGTGCACATACACAGAAATCCGATTTTTTAGGCAAATTCATCAATACCATTCATCTTTTTCGTGAAAAATCATACTTCTGTACTAGTAAATTGTGTCGATTTCTTTTTGTGAAGCCTCCGAATATATAAATAGCATTTTGATAATAGAGAGCTCCTGGGTCTTGCCGTGGAATTAATTTGCCAAGGCGTTTTATTCGAAAAGTGGCTAAATCAATGATGCGGGCAACTCCAGAGCTTGTCTTTCTTGGGCCTCCAAAAATGAAAAGTCTATTGTCAGGGAGCAAAACGAGGACGGAATGGACGCCAAAGTCTCGGTCTGTACTGAGCTCTTTGAATTTATCTTCTTGTGTCTCAATATTATACGTGTAGAAAGAGCACATACCTGCCCAAAATCTAGAAATCTGATATAAAAATGGACTATTATAAAATGTGCTCATTTTTTTGATATTTTCGAATTTTTTATCAATGGCATTTATATCCCTGAGAAAAATTATGTATTTTTTGACATATAATCGATAATGATTTATTGACTCCACATTTTTGCTCAGGGCAGATTTTCAAGAGGAATTGGTATTGAATCTATGAATCCATATAGTAAAGTAGGCGATAAATGGTTTTATTTCATCTTTTATCTGAGATTTTATATGGTTTTCGTAATAAATAATATCATCAGACGTTGACATGGTTATGCATTTTCCAATTCCTTCAATTATTATATTCAGTTTTTTCTTAAATAGTCTCATTTTTTTGCTTACTCCATAAAAAATTCTCTCTATATCTTCCTTAGTAATTCTCATTTTTTATAATAAAACGCTATTTAAATGCCCCCAAATTCATTAATTGAGAATTTTATTAATAAAATAATTTTTAAAAGGGCGGATTTTCTTTTAATTATAGCCATTAGTTATATATCATTAAAAATAGTTTAATGGTGGTAGATTAAATAGATTTTATTAGCCATTAATTTAATTAGGGTTATTTAACTTTTCGTTTTTAGAAGATTATTATAAGCATTAAATTGTAAAAATCTTATAAAATTACTCAAAATATAACTTATATTTAATCAATAAGATTTATAAGTCTGTAAAATTTTGGACGGCCACGTAGAAGTCGTATTTTAATGTAATTTTAATTGTAATTCTAATTTATAAGTCTGTGTTACTTTATATATAGCTTCTTCAAATAAAAAATTAGGATTTTACATATTTTGTGCAATTTAATAAAATGGATATTAGTCCCGCTTGCATTGATCCAAAGCAAAATAGAAAAAGGAAGCACAACGATGATGAGGAAATAGTTGAAAAAGTATCACCATTTACATTGCATACTTACTCAAAAATAGTGTAAATTCTCAAAAACCTAGATATCAGCGGAATTAACTTACAATTCTCTCCTATATATAATCAAAATAATGTATATATTTCAGTATATGCCAGCTGAGCATGTATTACTATTACAAATTCGATTTAAAAAAGAAGAAATTAAAGCAAATTGAAATCAATTATTTGCTTTTAGCATCTGAAAAGAACTAATCTGTAAATTTTATTATAAATATCATTGATTTATATATATTAAATTAATATATCGCTGCTAAAATTTCCTTCAATCCCCTCTTCCAGACTTCTAGCTCGTTTTTTAGGGATTTCTATATCCACCCTGTCAGAGCTGATCGAGGAATTTCATTTCAGCAGCTTATCTACTGGGCTGCCTTCAAGCTCTTTATCGAATATTCTGAGACCTAAATCTCCAATTTTTTTAGGGGGCTTGCTTGTAAATGAGCTATCGTCCAATTTATTTGAAGGCAAATTCGGTTCTAAAGGTTTGGATTTTACGCTTTTTTCTGTACTTTTTTTATTTCCAGGCACATTTTCGTTTAGTGGAGGCTGCTGAGGCTTTAAATTGTCCATGTCTTCTAATTCAGTTACTTGGGCGTCAGGAGGAATCTGGGGTTTTGTGTATAAACTTTTGATTCGGTCTGAAATTGAGCCTGGTTTTATTAATGATTTTATCATTAATGATTCTCTTATGTCAGGCTTTGGGGTTGGAGCAGGCTTTTCTGGCTTGGGCTTGGGTTTTTTGTTAGATTTTTTGCCTTCTTTAGGAGATCTTTTTTTAGAAGCAGGAGGTTCAGATGATGGAGGAGATTTAGAGCCTTTGGGAGAGGCAGGAGGTCCAGAAAATTTAGGAGACTTAGGGGATGACGGCTTTCGTTTTTTTGGCTCTGACCTATCTATAGGGTCGTCTGTAAGATCGATGAATTGAGTTTTGCTCATATAGTTTTAAATAATTAAATCCCCTTTTTAGAGGTAAAATTAAAAACATTAAAATCCATGTGTGCTAAAGTATAGTCATTAATATAATTGATCATAAATTAGAGGGAGTAATAAGCTTGATTCTGATTAACTGCACTCTAAAAATATGTTTATTTAGCTTTATCTATTTCAATTAAAATTCTTCCTCTGAAAATTAAAGAATAATTTAAATCACAGTTCAAAATATCATCTTTCAGCCTAATAAGATAAATCTTTAAATCCACAGGCTGCTTCTTTATACAATATCCCATTATTATATTTTTATCAATATGATAAAATCAAGCACACAAACTTTTGGTCTTCTTGACTGTCTCTGCTTATACTGCAACAGAAAAAATGCCAAATATATATGCCCTCAATGCAAAATCCCATATTGTTCTCTCAGATGTTATCAGTCTCACAATTTAGAATGCACAGAAAATTTCTACCAAGAACAAGTCCTCAATGGACTCAAAAACAAAAAGCCATCCAAAGAAGAAATCTCAAAATTCCACAAAATTTTAGCCTCAGTAAACGAACAAGGAAAAGACCTCGATTTAGAGTGCCTGACTGAAGAACAAGAAAAAAGATTAGAAATCATTGAAAGCCAGATAGACGAAAAGCAAGAAAATATTGAGTTAACGCAGGCAGAGATCCAGTGCTTTGAAAATGATATTAAGAACGGAAACTTGCTTAAATATATAGAAGAATGGAAGCCTTGATGGCTGGAAGAAAATCCTCAAAATCCTGATATCGCTGAGATTACTGCAGATTCATGGAAATCAATTTATAATAGTCTGCCACCGATTACTGCTCTTTGCAAAAGCCCTTCGAATGAGATTGTTTTTCATATTGCAAATGCCTTGTGGAGCTTTGCTTATGTTTGAAGATCCTATAATGGGGATACAGAATATAATGAAAGTGATATGTGCAGCCTTTTATTAGAAATTTCAGATGTGCTTAGTGGGGAAATCCATCATGAAATTTCAAGTTTGGAGACTTCTGTATACAAAGCAATAGAAAATGCTATGATTCATGATAATGAAGTCGCGAAAAGGCTCAATTTAGCCATTATATATGATTTATTTTTGATTTTTAAACACAAGTCTCATATTGTGAAATGTCTTCTCAGTTTATATGAATTTTTTGGACTTGAACAAATTTCTCAATTTATGAAGGGCAGAAAAGGCAACAAGAAAATTCAGAATATAAGGAAAAAACTATTCTTTTATCTTTCCTTTATTAAATCTAATATCCCTCTTTGCTAGCAAGCAAAATTTTTCGAACCTAGTCGGATTATTTTTTTTTAAACAATTTTTCCAAATTTTTATTAATAAAAATTTAATTTAATTTATGAAGTCTCTTTGAATGCAAGTTTAATAAATTAGATATAAATTTTGCTACTGAAATTGCTGTTCAAATCATACAACTATTTTAGCTTGCTCACAGGATCAGGAGTAAGAGCAATGAAAAGCTAATCGAAATAGCTGATCAGCTTTTAGCTATTTATAATTCAAAAAAAGCAATATTACACTAAAATAACTGCAAAAATTAGAAAAAATTAATAATTTATTATATTAAGTGGCGCTTACAATTTCTTTCTTTTCTATTTTTTGGTTCGTCATATTTTCAATATACTGTTCATATGCGATTTTTCTCTGTGAATATCCAATATTCACCCTTTTAATCACATATTTCCTAAATATCAGTGCTTTTTCTTCCTTTGGAAGCTCAGCTAGCATCACGCTTATATCGAAAGCATTCTTAGATCTCCCTCTATCTCTCCTTTTTTCGAATTTTTTGTTATTTTTATCTTGGTTACGAAAGAAAGGCACTTGATATTTCTCAACAATCTTCATCTGAGCCATCGAAAACTTTGTAGCCTTGTCCAGCTCAATTGCCAGCTGCAATAAAGGATGCAAATATTCTTGATCATTTTTTATTTCAGGCCATTCAGGCTCTTCTTCATCGTTTTCTATTGGTTTTTCTATTATCGAATCGACTTGAGGGATGTCTGCAGGTGGAGGAGAAGGGGGAGGCATGATTTTTCCTCTAAAAATTTCGTTTAAATCTTCAAGACATCTGGATGCAAAGTCAGGGACATCATAAGAACAAGCTGAAATCGCTGAGTGGATTTTCTTTAAAGGCTCAGGGCTTATTTCGACTTCTGCTGGCCTCTTGAAGGGTTTTATTTCTTCTTGTTCTTCAACGTTGTAAACTCTTGTGCATCTTCGAATGTCTTCTTCTTTTAAGACTCTAAGAAAACTGGCTGGGAGAGAGTTGAGATCTAGGGAAGATTTTTTGATTGCCATTGGGAAATAAAAATTATACCCCCTGGGATAATTATACGTTTTTGCATAAATAAAATGCATTTTATATTAAAATTTAAATTGGGATTGCCCTGTTTTCGATAGAAAATAATAAATAATTTGTTGGGTATTAAAATATTAGTGAAAACTGTATTTATATTTGAATAGAATTTGGAAGTTCCCATCAATTTCATGCTGCGTATTTAATAATCAATTTTTTACCTTGACAGAATTAATTAAATATCGTTTAAAAATAGCTCAATTTTAGAGATGAGAGCCAAAGCATTCTAAAAGCGAAAGATTAATTGAAATTTTTACAAATTTTACTATAAAATTTTTAAATAACTTAATATTTGTCATTGTGAATAAAACAATAATGTATAATAATCAAATAAAATTATTAATCAGCTTGATTTTAGACTAATTTACTTTTAATTATTTTTAACTGTTTTTTGTTTCTAAAATAAAATATAATAGGGAATAAAGTTAGAAAACGGATAATCTAATCTTTTGAGTTAAAAATTGAAATAAGATAGAAAACTTTTAAGAATTATAAAAAGGTTTCAGTGTCAATAAGACACAATTTGAGTCTAGAAGCATTACCAGCTTTTAAAAAATATAAAAATTATCCAAAAATTTTTAATTTACCTTAAAATACCATGCCTTCTTCAGAGTAATCTAGAGTTTGATAAGCCTATAATTATTCGATATCTAAATTTATAAATTTACTTATAAACTTTTTAAAAATCCCTTTTAGAATTTAATAGTTCAATTTACAGATTTTTTATCGATGAAGACAGTTTAGGAAAAATATTGTCAATTATTATATGATTAGCCTTTTAAGAGCGAATCTTCTTTAATTTTGTAATTGTTACCTTTGGATCTCCTTTCTGGATGCTCATAACTTGCATCCATTCTTGTGTTGCTGCACAGCATGGCATTAGAACGTGAATAAAATCGCTAAACGGGTTATCTGGGATTCTAAGGACTTTTCGAAGCAATTTTCGATTTATTGAACCTCCAAAGCACCCTAAAAGCATTACTAGTGTACAAGCTCTAAAAGCAGCTTCTTTATTACTTGGCTCAGCCAATTTTGCTGAGAAGACTTGCATACAATGATAGCCGCAAGGGATGCATAAAGCCCAGAAAAACATGTAGTAGTTTTCGCTGCAGTCAAATACTTCGTATTTCCACCCTACCATTAATATAAATATGATATGAAAGTTTTTTTCTTATTAAATCAACATCAAAATGGAAAAGAATAAAGAGGTTTCATTTGTGAAGAAAAATCAAAGAATAAGAAGGATTTAAAGCCTAATAACTACTTATAAAGAATTTTTAACATAAAACATTAAGTTCAAAATGTTTTGGAATTTTTTATTTTGCAGTAAAGCGCTGTCTTTATATTTATATTACTTATGAAAAAGCCGCTTAAATTCCTGAAGAATTATCTCATCCGTATCCCCCCTTCGTCTGCTCGACAATTTTTATATGGCCTTACAAAGAGTTCTCCTGCTAGACTAGGGTCTGTAATTACTACCTTGTAGTTGAGTGGGTCGCTACCGACTTCAAAAGAATTTATTACCATTGAAAATTCAAAATATAGAATTTTTAGGCCAACTCTCGACCAAAATGGAAAACCTAAGCCTAGGGCTTAATTTAATAATGGTTATCACCCCACAAAGGGGTCAATTTGCCTCTTATTAGCCTAGGGCTTAACTCCTAGTTCAACGCTGGGAAACAGTCTCGATTGGCCAGGAGATATACTTTGGCGTGCTTGAGATCCCTTCCCAACCCAGGCTCCATTCCCAACTGATACAAATTCTTGGCATTGGAGGAAAGCATGCGGTCGGCTAATCCGAGATTGTGCTTCACAAACCAAGAAAAGCCAGTCGAATACAAATTACCGATCACCATCCATTCTTCCTCGAGGGCTCTACAGACCTGTGGGATACTCTCTACAGGAGTTAAAAGGATGTGCTGCTTCGTCTGCGATTTTAATATATATTTTGCAGTAAAGCATATCACACATTAACGATATTTGAGTTCATAATCCTAGAACTATGCTTCAGATTGAATTATTAAGCCTATTTTTGGCTGCTTAAATTCAAGTTATGAAGAAAATTAAAGAATTATGATCAACTATTCACAAGTCAAGCCAATTATTTTTTGAATTTCTTCCAAGTGTTTTAAGATTGCTTTGAAGGTAAAGTTTTGCATGCTAATAAGCTAGGCCTAGTTATGCAAGAAAAATTAATTACAGCTATTTCAGATGGTTGAATTTAGAGAAAAGTAAAATAATTTGGTAGGCTTTTGGCTTACTCCTCACTATAACAAATATTTTATACAAAACATTTATATAAACGCATTTTTTGCTCATCTTGATGGAGTTTTTTTTCTAAGAGATAGTTTTCTAGCTATTAAATCGGTACTAAGAATCCTAAAAGTTAGAAAGCAAAATATGGATCAAAAATCTTTGACTCCCCCCCCCCCCTCCGTGAGCGAACAAAACCATTAGAAAAATCGCCATTTTTTGACCAAAAACCCACCCTCCGTGAGTGAACAAAAATTTTTTTAATAGAAAAAATTTTAATGGAAAAAAATTTTGATATATAAGTGATAATTAGTATAATGAAATCTAGAGCTAATTCTGTTTAATTTTAAACAAATTGCGTTTTAAAACATAAATTTTGCAAATTAAATTAATATTTGCTTCCCAATTTTTGCAAATTAGGATTTTTTTAAAATTTCGAAAAAAATATTTTTTATAAAATTTATATATAAATTTTTTTTAAAAAAAAAAAATTAACCCCCCTCCCGTGAGCGAACAAAATTTTTTTGTTCGCTCACGGAGGGGGGGGGGGGAGTTAGCAACTTGAGAAGACTGACAGAGCCAGATAACTGAGAAAACTGCTTCAAAAAGTAGCAATCTTGATCAGGAGTGAAAATCTCTACTTATACAGTGGTGGCTAGTCGAATTAAAAATAACTAAAATAAGACTTTTGTGACTGATAATCCTTTAGTGACTTTGACAACAGAAGAATAGCTTGAGGAAGCGGCAGCTGCCACCTTAAATGGTGCTTTTAAGCTGGTAAAATCAATTCCTACAAGGCAAATTAAAGAATTGACTGCTTTTTAGAAACTTTATAAGATGAGCAAACTTATCTTAAAAAATAAAAGGTTAAAGGCAAGATAGGTAGAGTCCTGTGACTGAAAATGCAGGGGTGATTACTAATTGAGAAGCAGGAGAGATTGGAAGACTGTTGCATTATAGAAGAAAAAACATTAATTAAATTCAAGAGAATTAAATTAAAGCCTTATCAAAGAGGCCTTTAATTAATTGATCCTTGAATTAAGCTGATACTAATGCTAGCCCCACTTCTTGCTATTGCGTTAAGCCATACTAAAAAATTCGATCTCTTTTATCTATTTTCTCGCACTTTAAATTTTAAATATTTTTATCTTTTTAGTGAGGATTTTTCTCAATATTAAATTTGTGTTTTGTAAATCCATTTCCAGCAGTGTTTTTAATTTTTTTAAACATTCTCTTGTTTATAATATTTTTCTCTGATTTTTTGTATATAATCGTTCAATGAGTATATTGCAAAATTAAAAATTATTTCAAAATTTTTAAAATCAAATGCATTTGCACTTATTATTGGGTATAATAGCTTCACATAAAAATGTAAAACATCTTTGAAGTTTTGCTTGGAATTTAGGATTTTCTAAATTTTATAATATTTTTGATGCTTTGAAATCGTTTGCTAATACCAAAGCAGCACGGCATGAAAATCATTTTATTGATATAATCTTGCAAATTTCTTATAAATATCTAAAAGAGTGATTAAAAATTGGGACTCTTGATAGCATCATTACCATCATCATTTATTAGGTCTAATACAGCCCATGTGGGTTTTTCCCAATTAGTCAACTTAAAATAGTTCTATTTCATCTTAAGTCCTCCACTATTTGCTGCTACTTCTTTTACATCAGCCAATGTTTTTAGCAAAGCTTCTCTCCACGCTTATTCCTAAGTATTTCTCAATGAAATAGCTTTATTACTGCATCTACACATCACTCTTGCTTCTCTCCAAGCTTTTATTGGATTTTTCTCATCCATCTATGCCTTTCTCCAAGTTAGCACCTGTATTTTCTGCTCTTTTTCATTTCCGCCTTTATCTTCTTTTTCATCTTCAACTTCAGCTCCTCCCTTCTTTTTCATCCTCTCTTTTTGCTGCTCCCTTAGGATCATCTCAATCATCTAAAGTCCTTGATAAACTAAGGAGTCCACCGTGATCCTTCTCTTTTCCCAGGTGCTCAATTTTCTCTTCCTTCTTCATCTTCACCCCTTTCTTTCTAGATGCTTTAATTAATCCGGAAGTTTAACCTCAGGCTCTTCAAGGGTCACTTCTTCTAATTCAGTCATTAATTCTGGAAAATCTTTGTGATTCTAGTATTTTGTTTCTTCCCTTATACTCATTTTTATCTTGCATGCTCTATCCATCACCTGGATTACTCTTTTTCAATACAGTAGATATACCTTATGCAAGCTATTTCCTTGTGTAGCCTATTAGACCTTCTTGCCATACCCACTCTCGCCTTCATCTTCATCGCTCCTTTAAGTCTCAGCTCATTTTTACTCCGGCTCATCCAATAGCAAATTTTTTTTACTATCTTAGGCAAAATACCTCAAATTTCCTTCCCGTCTACTTAATCATTGACCAAATTCCAAAACAGATTTGATGAGTCAGGCCTTCTTGGCATTTTTAGACTCGATTAATAAAAAATTAAATGCTTCATAGCAAAATCGATTGCTAAACCTTATTTTAACTAGTCTAAGCTTATAAAATTGCTATCATCAGTCTAAAAATTAAATTAATGTCTGAAGCCGAAACACTTTATTTTCTAGATATAATTCATAAATTTGCTAGAAAATAAACAATATTTTTAAAGTTTTTATATTATTAGTCTTTTTGCATAAGAAATTTATAAGGGTTTCTGAGATTAATCTTCTTTGGGTAAAAGAAAAATCAACACAAATTAAATTTTTATATAAAAAAGGGGAAATATGAAAAAATCAGAGAAGACTCGAGCGCATGCAATATATATAGATTTAAAAATTCTCTCGACAATCAGTCCATATAATAGAATAATTTTGATACAATACTTACAATTTAAAGCACCAAGACTAATTTTTCTAAATACAATAGTAAAAGATGACAGGAATATTAGACCAATTAGCTGCAAGACTGAACACCAAAAATCAAGATCTTAAATTAGAACATTGAAGCAGAAGAATAAATAGGAATTTGACCCACTACTCTCTCGGTTTACAATACAAAGTCTGAACTTCTTTGAAAAATTAAATCCATAGCTTGTATTCATAAGGAAATCCTCTTTTCATTATACAAGGCAAAAAAACTTACTCCCTACCTGAGCGAAATAAAAAATTTTATGAAAAAAAAAAATTATATAAATGATAATTATGATAATAAAAATCTCTAGCTGATTATGGTTTATTTTAAGCAGCTTGCATTTTAAAACACAAATTTTGCAGATTAAATTAATTTAAAAAAAAAGCTCAGTGAGCGAACAAAATTTTTTTTGTGTTTGCTTACAAATGGGAGTTAACTGATCTAGAAAATAGTTGTTATCATCTTCTAAAGAGAATTATTGAAGATATTCACAATATTTCTATTATAAGCAAATTAAATGCATTGGAATATGGAGATTTAATACCTTGTGAGCTTTTTAAGTTTTTTTAAAAGCTTCATTGCTATATAAGAATTAAAATCAGATAGCTTTATCAGAAAATATTGTAAATTAATTCTGTTTTTCTTTAAATCCCCTTCACAACAAAGAAATCTATTAGAGAAGACTATATGATTTTTTTATAAAGAATTATTAAAAAAAATCCCTTTGGCTACAAATTGAAAAATTTTGCTCCTAAATCAAGGGGAGTAAGGAAAAGAATAAAAGAAAGGGCTTCGTTTTGAAAAATTGTTAAAAAGCATAATGAACTTTCCTATATTAAAATTCAAGAAAAGCTTTTTTGTTAACCCCAGAAGGAAACATAAATACTGTCTATCTGGTATACAAAGCATTTTTACTATATGGCTGCTTCATCTCCACTTAAATTAGAAATAGAGGCAGATAAGTATGAGATAAGCACAAGATAAAATGCATAAGCATAAAATAACAGAAAATGAGGCATAATTAAATAGAAAAACCTAAAAACTAAGAATTTATAGGATCTGAAAAAGATTGGCAAGCTTAGGCTTTCTAGCCAGTCAAGTTCCAGGTTATAAAAAATATAGATGAATTAGCCATAAGATTTGCTCTTTTTAATAGATAATGCTTAATTTTTAATATGTTTAAGCTGAAAAATTAATTGTAAAGGCAAAGTTAAAGATAAAGCTTAGTTAAGTAAGGTTAAGATAAAAGCCAAAAGTGCACTTGCGCCCATCATAACTGCACTGCTGTCACTGCTTGAGGATCCAGAAGTCTTAAATGTAATGCTTTGCAAAGGAGTAGTTGAGGTATATTCAATGCAAGAAGGTGTTACTGGGTAACTATTGCAAGCAGTGAAGTAGCAAGCATAAGAAGTCCCTGCGGACAAACCTGAAACTGTAAGAGTTTCACTGGTGGTTGCAACACTGGCTACATTTGCTGAAGGAACTTTCTCAGTAGTTGCATCTAATCCATTAGTAACTTGCCATGCATAAGTAATGCGGCCTGTAAGGTCGTTATCTGTGCAAGAAACATATATGGTTCCAGCCTGTGATGAAGCTGCAGTGAAGGTTGCAGAGGTATCAGTGTTTGCAGTCTTTGCAGGAGCAGTGGACCATGATGGAGCTGTTCCAGTTGTGACAGCTGTGGATGTTCCAAGGGCTGTTGAGGTTAATGCTAATGCGCTAGAGAAGTCTGAAGTTGCTTGGGCCTGATTAGTATTGAGATTAGAAATCATGCCTGAAGAAGTATAGGCTGGATATCTGCTATCAGAAAGCACATTATAAACAAATGTTGTTGTAGTGGTAGAGCCAGAAGAGCTTTGTAGCATTCTTCTTGATGAACTTACATAAGTAAGCCATGAAGGGTTGACACCCATATTTTTAGCTAACACTTTAGCAATACCGCTGCTTGAAGTTGAAGGAACAGATCCAGAGAAAGTGACAGAGGTGCTATAGTATTGTGCTGCTGCATCTGTAGTAAAGTTATAAGTATTTAGAGGATAAGCAGCTGTGTTGTTGGTCAATCTTGTAGCAATATAAGCTGAAAAAGTATAGCTTGTTCCTGCCATCAGCCAATTCAAATCAATAGTAGCTCCAGCTGTAGTGATAACCTGTGAAGAAGCCCAGTAGTCACTGCAATGCTCTGAATGAATTCTTTTGAAAAATGCATTAATATCAGTATCTTTAGTTGTATCGATATCAGTTTCTGTACTTAGGTATTGTTCGGACAATTGCTCCTGAAGGCTTTGAATACTCTTAGATGGTGTCACAAGATCAGAAACCAGGGATGACAGGCCAGCAAAATTAAGAACATGAGAGCCTTGGCATCCAAGTCCCCAATACAAAACTCCTGCAATTGTTGATGTGACTGCAACTTTAACTTCAGAAGCACTTACCTTAGTGATCGATAGTCCAGGAGTGGCTGCCACAATGGAAGGATAGCTTGTTGAAACAGTTACTGTCTGCTTGTTAGGTGCTGCAAAAGCAGCAGCGTCAGTTCCTCCCAAAGTAAAGCTAACAGTTGGTGATGTGGTTGAGGCTGTATAGGTAGAGCCAACATTAACTTGGAAGTAAAGAGTATTGACACCATAGTCAAAAGTAAGAGAATTCGGGGTGACTGTAAATCCTGCGACTGAGAATGTAGGGGTTACTGTTAACTGGGAAGCAGGGGCATTTGCAAGATATACTTTGATTGGAATGCTGGTTCAGTATTGGTAGAGGGTTGGTAAAGTGTCGACAGTGACAGTTGCAGTAGACAAGGAGCTGCAGACTTCAATCATTGTACTCAATGGAGCGACATATAAAGAATTAGTAACTCCATCTTGAAGTTTTTCAGTAGGTGTTCCCCAGTCGATGTAATAAATTCCAGTTGCTGCACTGCTTGTAGCGGCTACTCTGAAATTGAACTGAGAATTCATCTGGAAAATAGTGTAGGCATGGAAAGTTGATGAATATTTGAGGGTTGAGCTATCAGGGTAATTTGCATTTGAAATTGGGCTCACTTTATACGATTTTGACTTCATAGGCCAGCTATTGCTATCAAGAATCGACACATAGTATGATCAGTGCTTTGTGTACCAGGCAATAATGAAATTTTTGAAGAGGAAGCAGTGGCTAGGCGATCGAATACCCAGAGCCATGAGCCTACAAGTGTACTCCAATAAAGGCTGAGTTAAGGTTAGGCCAGCTTTCTGCGTAAATCTGAGTTTTACTGTTTTGGTTGATTGCAATAGAAAACTTATTACTGTATTGGTCAAATTTAGACGAGCTAAAAGTGGAATAATCAGATATATCCCACCCAGCGGTTCTTGATATGCCTGATTCAGGGTTATAGAAACCTGTCAGTTGGAGTTGAATTCTGGAGGTTGTTGCAGTAGCTGTGGTCAATGAGCTTGGGAAGGCAAGGGTGACGTTGCTTCCTGAGACTGAACATGAGGTTGCAGAGCTTAAAGTATTGCTTGTTGTGGTGCTGGTAGATGAGGATGATTCGTCATAGTAGACAGACTTGCAAGGAACTGTGCTTCCGTTTCTTAATTTATTGTTGAATTGCGATGGGAAATAGATTGAGATGATGTGGTCTGTAGTAAAGGTGGTGGATGAGGAAAGGTAGAAATCAAATGTATACGTAGCTGATTTCGACAGAGTTGTAGTATCCACTGTGGCATCTTTAAGAGAAACAATCGTTGATGGAAGACTTGCAATAGTCAGTGAACCTGTTTTCTGTATATAAGCCTTAACAGATCCATCTGAGCCATATTGGTATAAGTTGAATTTTCCAGAAACTGATGCTGGGTTTTGGATTCCATCCACAGTAATATCAATATTTGTAGTAGTCGCAGATGTTCCCTTAGTAATTCCAGTGACAGTAAGTTTCCAATGGTCAACGCTGCAATAAGTTCCGCTAGAAATTCCTAAAGCAGTTGAGCTGCAAGTAGTATAGTAGTTATTAGGTGAGCAGTCAGGGAATACAGCACTAGCAAGTCCAAGAAGAGGGCTAAAGTCTTTAGGGAACTCAATCACAAAGGAATCAGTCGTAGCCACCAAAACAGCTGATGTGAAAGTAAAGGTATAAGAAGTCGTCTCATCTGCAGTTTGTGAGTTAACAGCGGCAACTGAGCTTAAAGTGATAGCGTTGCTTACAGCAGTTCCTATTACCTGTTGGAATGTTGCAGGGGATGCAGAAGTAGAATCAGCTGTGATTGAGACTTCACCCCACGAGGATTTAATTGTCCAGCCTGTGGATGTAGAATTGGAGGTAGGAAGAGTTAAAGCCATATCCAGGTAAACCTTCATTGCCGTATTTGCAGCAAGAGCATTGCTTAATTGTATACTAATCGAAGTGCCTGAAGCTTGGCAAGAATAATAGTCTTGGTCAGTCCAGCAAGAACTTGAGATATCTCCAGAGGAGTAGGATAATGAGCTGACAAATCCTGCAGTAATAGTTATGATGCCATACTGAGGGACAGCCTTTGATAACGAAAAGGTAAGATATATATCAGCCACAGCCCCAGCTACATTTGGATAGGCTTTAGATGTAAAAGAATTGGTATTTGTGGTACCTGCTTGAGATGATGTGGTAGCTGTAAGAGTGTTCTGTAAACTACTAGTTACAGAGTCTATAAGATAGCCATTTGAATCATAAGTATTTACAGCTGAAAAGCAAGTTAATGCCGTTGCAGAGGTGGAGGATGGGACTGCATGGTAAACTTTTACACTGACTGAACCTGCAGCAATTTGAGAAAATTTAGACAGTTTAATTTGTGTTGAAGTTACTTCGCATTTTTGAGCTACAGTTGAAGAGTAGTCAGTTAACCCAACTCCTTGACAAGTTGTAAGAGGGAATGATGAACTTGAGGTGAAAACACTGAATGAGCTTGATATAGTAAAAACAATACTACCATCAGCAGGGATTGGATTTATAGCGGTAAATGAAAGCGTTAGAGTAGAATCAACTGAATCTGAACCTTGAGTGTATGACTTGTCCGTTGAGCATGAATCTGTTGTAATTTTAGCAGCATTTACCTGATTAGAAACTGAGTTAATAGCTACACATGCTGCTCCCATTGCGCCTGTTGCATACACAACAAAACTTCCGCCTGTATTAGCATCTGAACTCGCTCCAGTAGTCAATGGAGCATTTAAACTACTTAATTTCAAATCAAGAGCAGTGGTTCCAACTTCTCCTTTAGAAAAATGCTAAATTTTATATAAGAAATTGAAAATTCGAAAATATTTTAAAAAATAATTTAATACGCAATATGTCAAAAAATATTTTCGTAATGACTCAGGATTTGATATTTTTAAAATTCAGATTTTTTAAAAGAGTTCTGCTAGCCTAAAGAGGGGAGTAATTTTGACTGTGGCTGAGCCTGGAATGAATCCAACAACGAACCCGCCTTTAAAGGTGCTGCTTGACGAAGAAATACCATAAACTGGTGATAATGTTGTTGGTGTTGATCCTATAGTCAATGTATAGCTACTTGGCAAAGTAAAACCTGGAGACAAGCCAATTCCAACATAATTAGAGATTTGTGTGTTATCTGTTCCAAACTTGAGGTTTAGAGTGGTAGCCGAAGAAGTTGCTACAGTATAACCACTGGAAGGACTTGTAATTGTTGCTGAGGAGAATACATTTGTAGTAGTAGCAGCAAGAGAATCTGATACCGAATTTGTATATAAGACCATCTTATTTGAAGGGTCTGCTCCATCTAAAAGATATAGAAGTTTCCTATGTTTGGCGCTGCAAGGCCGATAAATTCTGATCGGAATTTATCGGTTGGTTGCACCAAATCAATGCCTTGGTCGGACCAAAAAGCGATTTGGTCCGACGAACTTGGAAAGCTCCTGGGAAAATGTCTGCGCTTTCAGCGCTATATAGAGGAAACCTCTATAATAAAAAGTCAGGGTTCCTTTGGAGCCTACATTGTTTCCACTCGGGAGGAGCATATTAACTGAAGTGCCCGCACTCACAGATCCAAGCCCAGAAATAGTGACTACATTCCCAGAAATGGTGGCGGTTGGAGAATACCCAGTGGTTGCTGAGGCTACAGGGAAAGCGCTTCCATTATCTAAGCCACTACCTAAATTAGTAGGGATTGAGGAACTAGTAAAAGCAATATCAAGATAATAGTGATATTTTGAGTCTGCAAAGTTGAATGTCAGAGCAAGTGCATGATAAGTTGCATAAATTGGGACTCCGACTGATTTGTCTGTGCATAACGGAGAATATGTTAAGCTGGAATCTGTTGTTGATCCAGGAACAACTGAATAAACGTAGTTGAAAAACTCAGAGGGTGCTGTAGTTCCTGAAGGGGGAGATGCCTTAACCCAAATCTCATAGAAGGTTGCAAGATTTGAAGTGACGAATGGGAGAGCAGTAACCATAGTATCCGCGTTTGTTGGATCTCCATATGCAAATACATAAGTATAGGTTGATGCTGGAACAGAGCCTGAGGCAATTGTAATGCTAATTGATCCTGGGGTTCCAGCTTTTAGCACACTGGCAGAGGATGTGGACGAGGAAATTGCAATATTGCTTGTAGATCCACTGGCTGTAGCAACATCAAAAAACTGTGCAGTTTTCTTGATGTAAAGTTGGTTAAGTTGCACTCCTCCTGAGTCTGCAAAAGACAAGTTTACAACTAAATTATAATTGGCAACCCAGGTTTTAGTTGGCGTTGCAGACCCAACCAAGAATTGAGTAGTAGCTAGATTACCTCCTATTTGTAAGCCTGCTTTCCAGTTTGCTGCTGTTGTTGTATCTTTATATTTGACTGATCCAGGCGCACTAGAACTCGCAGAAGCAGTTCCACCAACTGCATAAAACTGGAAATCATTCATTGTCGTTAAAGATGTGGTGGCATCTGAGCTGCTAAATATCCAAGAGTACGCTGTAGTCAACTGATCAATAAGATTGGTAGAAGTAGTTGCGTCATTGCTTGTTATTGAAGAAATTTTAGCACCTGAGCTTAGTTTTGCTAAAAGAGTAATAGAAATTGCTGTATTAGCCTTGAGACCAGAACTTTTTTCAAAAAAAGTTATTTTTGCAACTTGATTCGTACTATCCACAGAGCAAGTCACACCATTTGCATAGGTATTCAAAAAGCATAAGGCTTTATTATTTGACCCTGAATTATCATAAGCGTCTTGCCACCATTTGCCGCCAATAATATCTACGTTGCTGTTAAAGGTAATAGTAATTGATCCAGTTGTAATTGGATGAGCTGTTTGCAAAGTGAGCGTAGTAAAGATATAAAATAAGTTAGTAGTATTTGGGATATCTGCTGATTGCAATTTAGAATTATATGGAGCCCATGAGCTTACTGTTATAGTTCCAGCGGCTGGTGTCAATGGCCCAGTTCCAGCATATTGAGCAAGCAAATTTGTGGTTCCCCATCTCCAGATTTTTAGATTCCAACTGAAGCTAGATGATGAAACAGCTGAAGAAGGCAAAGTAAAGCTGGAAACTTGAAGCTTGACCTGATAACTTGATGTTATAAGCACGTCTTGAGAAAGCCCATATATATAAATACTGTTTGTAGCAGGAGTTGCGGTTGATTTAGCAGTTTTATATCCTCCGTTAACCGCTCCAGTAGCTGCAATAGCACAAGGTAGGCTATTGTCTCCTTTAGGACCTTTGATATTGTTAGTAGTGCCTGAAATATCAACAGAAGCACAGGTTGGGCTTGAAGGAATTGTTCAGCGGCTGTCAGGGATTATTTCAAAAATGTCGTGTTTCCAAAGATTAGTGCCAGCAGGAATTGTAAAAGTGAAGTAAAGTCCATCAGAGGAGCCAACATAAGCTGTATTAGAGGTCAAAGTGACTGCATTTACTGTCAAAGAATTCGCAGAAGCTGAAGACACTGAGGCTGAAACTGCGACACAACCGAAAACGTAGTTTGCGTCATAGATTTGCCCAGACGTTGAAGTTTTAGTCACAATTTGGAAAGGCCCGTAGACTGCGGCAGAAGGTAAAGATGTTGTCAAAGTAAAAGAATACGAAGTATCAGTATTTGCCTTTATTGCCATAGAGCCAGAAGTATAAGTTGTTGTGCTTGAAAAAGCTGATGGTACAGTCACAATAACAATCCCCATATTTCCAGTTGTTGGTAAAGATGTTTGAGGTCTAAAATTGACAGTGACAGTAACACCACTGGAAGTCCCAGAGTTGGTTTGAGAGAGCTCAATCGGATTAGGAGCCCAACTGTCTTTCCACCATCTGATTTTTCCTGGATCCAAGCTTCCATCTTTAGCAGTTCTTGTAGGATCTCCAATAGCTAGTCATATAAGGGCTAGAAAGCTTATAAGACTTTTCATTTTGAGCTTAGAAATTCAAATTTGCTTAAATGCGCTACATAATCAAAATATGGCGACATCCAAAAATTATGTTCTCCAAATGTGGCTGATTTTTTATTATGAGGTTGGACTTTACCCAGAGAAATAATCTAGGCAATAATAGCGTAATATATCCAATGGTGTGAAACCTTGAACACCTATTACTTAAGGAATTTAAATTTTCCAGAAATTTGCAATTAGCCTATGTGACACCCGTCGGACGTAAGTTAAATTTGTCCTAGGCTGGAAGGACAATCATTGATATCCAGGCATCCGAAGAAGAGGCACCACCATTCAGATCAAGGCATGGTGATGAAGCACATGCAGTCGGCCGAAACCCTGAAGCAAGAGCGGAAACCGTCCAAACGGCGTGGTATTGTGCGTTAAATGAAGACGTAATGTAATTAATTGAGTTAAGTTAAACTTAATGCGTAACAAAAATGAAATGGGGAAAAAATTTTAACGATTTTTTTTTATGCGCGTATGGGACCTTTTAAAGCTTTCAGTATATATATGGACTTTTTCTGAACAAGTCTATAATTATAAAGATGCCGGAGGCAAAACTTAAGCTCCCACCCCTGGGAAGAGGATGGAAGGTATGGGAATATATTAGGAATAAGCCCCTAAGAAAAAAGTGAAGAAAAACAGATTTAAGGAAGAATTTTGAGTGTTTTAGGTTCAGATTTTGACGAAAATTTTTTGAAATTTTGATTTAAGAAGGATCTAAGGTCAGAGAAGAGAGCATTGAGAAGGTATTGAGTTAAGGAGTTTACATTTTGAGTTTGACCTGAAATTGACCATAAAGCATCGACTTAGAGAGACCGGATTTTTGGCATGGAATCATGAGGACTCGTCTTTTATGTAAAAATTAAAAATTAAAGAAGGAAATTGAAGAAGACAAGCCTCCTTAAGCTAGGAATGATAGGAAAAATCATAATCCTAGCAAAAGTCGAGAGGAGAAGAATTAGAATTTTAAGTCTTAGCCTAACTACTAAATATGGAGAAAAAATACCAGCCTTTTTAGAAAAATCTCTTTAGAACTCAAGAAGAAGCCTAATTAGCAAAGATAAATTAAAGGAAAAATAAATAAAGCTTTAGAAATAGGAAAATATAGTGTCGTAAGCTATTTTTAGTCAGATATTCAATATTATAAAATTTGAATAAAATCTCTGCAATCGAGGTCTTTAACGAAGCTTTTCATGCGACTGATGGCCAGCTTCTTTGGGTATTTTTTGCACAAAACCTCTAATTTATGGTATTGCGATTGCTTTAATTTTTATCTTTTTATTTAGAGAGCATAATTTCAACTTTTGTTTTTAAAAGCACTAAAATCTTTTGTCCTCTCCTTCATTTATATCTCCCGAAATATTCGTCCGTTTTAGGGATTTAGGCCCGGAGATGCTACCTGAGTATAATAGTAATTGCATAAATTCATTTTCCTTTGAAATTTTATCATCAGAAGCCTTTTTTATTTTATCGCTTTAATGCCATTTTCCTTCTATAATTTTTGGATAATTGTACATAATTAAAAATTTGTAATTTAAAGATTTTTTGGCCTTTACCATCGAAATTTATGCTTATCGTCACAAATTAATCAAATTTTAATTTATAGCTTCTGTAAAAAGATTTAAAAAATATTTGAATTTTTTTTAAAAATACAATTTAGATTCAAAGCACTAAGAAGAGCAATTTTTTTATTTGGGCCTTTAATAACTTTCTTATTTGCATATTTAAATTTAGATAAAAATTTTATAAGCTCAAAAGCAAAATAAATGATTAGCCCAAAAATAATTATTACAATCTTTAAGGTTGGATTTGAATAAAGAATTTGAATTTAAGGTCTTCCACTAAAAAAGAATAGCAAATTAAATATTTTAAGACAAATTTATATGAAATGGCTCACTCCCTTTAAATCTGAATAAAAATCGGTAAAATTAACTTTTAAATTTGAATATTTTATAGGTAAAAAAAATAATAAATTTTACATAATAGCTTGAAATACTTTCTTACGGGAGCACAAATTTAAAGTGGTAATCCAACAGTTAATCTAGAATCAATAATTTCATAAATGAATTCTTCATAAAAGACAAATTTCAATTTAAGTTTAATTTTTAATATACTTTTATTATGAAAAATTTTATATTAAATTTAAAAAAATAACAATTTTTAGATTTTTTTGTTCCAATTATCAGGAAATTTAAAAAGTTTGATTAGAATTTTCATCCATATTATTGGCAATCCAATAAAAATTTTTTGGGTTTTACTCAAAACTAAAGGAGATCAACTAGACCTTAATATGGTCTTATACATAAAAATAATTGTAAAAATACTGAATTCTTAAAATTCATAAACAAATCCTATTTTTTTAAAAAATTGTTTTCAGACTCTTAATATGCCAGAATAAATAATAAATTTATTAGGCTAATAAAAAATCAAATAAATCTATCAAATTGCTTCTAATAAATAACTTTTCATTTTCATTACAGATATTCAGTAATTGTAGATATGCCTAGTTATAATGAATAAAAGCATTCCTATTGGCCCATTTTATATTTTAAATAGATAATAGCTAATCATTATAAATGTTGTATTCATTGTAATTAGACAAATTATTAAGATAGTGAAGAATAGCAGTATAGATGAAGCAGGTACAGCAAATGCAGAGCACTCCAGTGACGAAATTTGCGAAAACCAAGAAGCTTATGACACGCAAGCAGCATCTTCTGGTCTAGATTCTCAACAAATTGAGAATAATCACAGTCAAGTAAGCCAAGGAGTAGAAGAGGGAAAAAGATTATTAGCTTTCAAAAACACTGCAGTTGGCTGTGTTATGTACTTTTTACGAAATCACAGTCCAGCACCTATCGAAAAAATAGTTGAATTCGTGAAGTCTAACTTCCCCTCCTTTAAATTGGAACAAAATATCAGTAAATTTTCGATTTTTGGTTACTTTGAACCCTCCTAAACTAAAAATTTTTTTAGGTAAATTAGTTTGACCTAATTTAATGGAAAAAGTGAAAGCTAATATTATTTAAACCATTTTATGAATTAATTCTTTTAAAAATAAACAAAATTCCAAATACATTACATTTATTTAAATTCTTTTTTTAAAGAAAAATTTAATATTTATTTTTTTTTAAAAAAACATTTTAAGCTGGAGCAGGTTTTTTTTTTTCCAATTTAAAGTGGGAGTAAGGAAGACTCCCTCGTGACTTCAGTAAAAGGAAAATACAAGAAAAGTGCCTTTGGGATAGTGGATTATGCTTTGACTTGGTATCCAAAGCTTTTCTTATTAAATGATCGGTTTCACTATTACTTAAATGTAATTGAGAGTTAGGAAAAGGAGGCAGAAAAATACGAATTAAAGTATAAATCAATGAAGGCTGTAAATTCTAGCAAAGGTAAATTGAAATATAAGAAAAAAAATGAAATGAGGAGGGAAAAAATCGATAAGATGAAGAGGATAAAAACAGTGATTGAAGACGACTTAAGAAGTGGGACGACCGAACCTTCTTTACTAGCTCCCTCCTGAGTTATGAAAAAAATTTTTCACTCAAGGAGTATATTTGCTTTAAATTATTTATATATAATTTTTATTTTTGAAATTTCAAAATGAGAGCTATTTATAATTCTGCAAAAATGCTTGAAATTACATTATATATTAAAATAATTTTTTTGTTCGCTCATAGGGATTTTCCAATGGTTTTGCTTCATGGAGGGGGATTAACCAAAACCTATCAGGTATTGACTTCAGGGGATAAGCAAGCAGCTGAAGATCTTAAATCGGTCATAAGATCTGCTTATCTTTCATTCAAGGGCATATCTCCTTGCTCTACCCTCTGTGAACGAGCAAACAATTTTACTCACTAATTAAGAGCATTTAATTTCTTTTAAAAAATCCTATATGGAATTTAAAAATTAATTTAATTGCAGTTTGTTTGAAATTCAACAGAATCAGCTAGAGATTTCATTATATTAATTATCATTTATATATAATGCCACTGAAATATACTATAAACATTCCTACTGGATAATATTGAAGAATGGCAAACAGGAATGCTTAAATAGGCATAAAAAATTCTATATATTAAAAAATTTTTTGCGTTGGCTGGTTCATGGAGGAGCTAGAATAAAGCTTTAATTTAGTGTTTTACGTCTTAAAAGTGCTTTATTTTTTCGACAAGTAGTAAAGTTTATAACATTTGTGGGTAATTTTTCTTCTAATAATCTTTCTTGAACACCTCTAGAGTTCAATTCGCTATAAATCTGCAGGGATTTAAGTCTTAATCTTTTAAGAGTTTATGCTCACTCCCCCCCCCCCCCCTCCGTGAGCGAACAAAAAATTTTGTTCGCTCACGGAGGGGGGTTTATTTTTTTTTTTAAAAAAAATTTATATATAAATTTTATAAAAAATATTTTTTTCGAAATTTAAAAAAATCCTAATTTGCAAAAATTGGGAAGCAAATATTAATTTAATTTGCAAAATTTATGTTTTAAAACGCAGTTTGTTTAAAATTAAACAGAATTAGCTCTAGATTTCATTATACTAATTATCACTTATATATCAAAATTTTTTTTCCATTAAAATTTTTTCTATTAAAAAAATTTTTGTTCACTCACGGAGGGTGGGTTTTTGGTCAAAAAATGGCGATTTTTCTAATGGTTTTGTTCGCTCACGGAGGGGGGGGGGGGGAGTCAGCAAAAAGTTTCCCTATCGTTTCGATATTTATAGTATTTTATTAGTTTTAGCACATACTTTTGATTAGCATGATGGGCTCTTCCTATATTTCAAGGCTTAAATTTAGGTTTTCTTTTTTTTCATCTTAAAAATCTTCATCTGCATCCAAAACAGTGTAAGTTTCAGATGCAAAGATAAACCCTAAGCTCGGATTTTTGGGATCAATCATGAGTACTAATTTCTAATGAAAAAACGTTTAAGGCTGATTGAGGATGAGGAGATAAGCCTTATCAAGGGCTAGAATGATCAGGAATTTATAATCTTATCGTGGCGAATAAATTCAATATTTAGGTTGTCAGCACACGTAAAATTGGAGAAAAATGGAATAAAATGCCCTTTCAGTATAATCGAATTTAAAGTTTTCTATATCTCAAGAAGAAGCCTCTTACTCCCCCCCCCCCCCTCCGTGAGCGAACAAAACCATTAGAAAAATCGCCATTTTTTGACCAAAAACCCACCCTCCGTGAGTGAACAAAAATTTTTTTTAATAGAAAAAAATTTTAATGGAAAAAAATTTTGATATATAAGTGATAATTTAGTATAATGAAATCTAGAGCTAATTCTGTTTAATTTTAAACAAATTGCGTTTTAAAACATAAATTTTGCAAATTAAATTAATATTTGCTTCCCAATTTTTGCAAATTAGGATTTTTTTAAATTTCGAAAAAAATATTTTTTATAAAATTTATATATAAATTTTTTTTAAAAAAAAAAATTAACCCCCCTCCGTGAGCGAACAAAATTTTTTTGTTCGCTCACGGAGGGGGGGGGGGGAGTTAGCAAAGATAAAATTAAGATAAATTAAAAAATAGTTTAAAAATTGAAAAATGCAGTATCTTCTCATTTTTATTGCCAAAAACATCAAACATGGAATACTTCAAAACTCTGAATAAAATCTTGTCTTTTTATTGGATTTAAATTTGGCTAGATAAAGAGGATAATTAATTGATTAGTCTGATATAGTTACTCCAGTAAAAATATACGAGTGCAAGCAGGTGACTATTTAAACAGTTGCACGTTGAATAAATTATTTTTTTGAATTAGCTTTCCATAAAAATACATTAAAATCCAATATTATCTATTGCCTAAATTTCTGATCATGCATATGCATGTCATTTTGAATTTGGTATGTAAAAATCGAATATGCGTTTCAAAACGCAGATTTTAGTGCGGCAAATTCTTAATTTGAAATTTCATATGAAAATGGCGCGTAAACGCCCATAAGAAATTTTGCCAACAGATTATATAATTGCATTTAATTTATATGAAATCTTATACGTCAGGAAACATGTGTTTTACGACTATATAATTTTGTATATATTTTAAAAATTTTATATTAAAAAAATAAGCACCCTTCAAATTAGACAACTTTTTTCAGTTTATAGGGGGTGAGCTAGTAAAGGATTTGAAGTCGATTTGCAAAAAAAAATTTAAAGCAAAAACTTTCAATTTCATTTTGAAAGAATTCCTACTTGCTTTATTAAAAAGTAGATCTATAATATTGGTAAATCTGCAGCATTAAATCAATTGTCAAATTTTGAGGAGGATTCAGCTAATAGTGGACTATATTTATATCAAAATGGAACGCCAAAAAGCTGGAAATTTTGATCCATTTTTGAAATTTATTTAAAGCATAATTCCAAACTCGCATTCTAGCTACAGGCTAAAATATAAAAATAGATTAAATTGGCAAGTTGAAATCGAATAAAAAACTAACTTTGCAGCTGATGGTTAAATATTTGTTTATTTTCATTAAAACTTGGCCTGATAGGTTTTCGCCTGAAGATAATGCTTATCCAGTTTTTAACTCATTATATGCAAGACAAATTTTTAAAACTTTATGGACTATACCTCGAGGAGGAATCAAAATAGCAACTGAAATGCTTTGATTATGGTGGCATCTTTACCTTTTTCTTAACTTTATATATTGCAAATGTCTTACCTTTTGGGATATAGGCTAGAGGATGCTATCTCAATGTTTAAACATTGGCAAAAAGCATAAGAAATGTAAGAAAAAAGTTGAAAAAGAAGAAAATATTAAGAAGGTGAAGAGGATTATAGCACAGATTGAAAATGGCTTAAGAAGCGGGACATGCGGTCTTCATTACTAACCAAAACATACCAGATTTTGATTTTAAGAGAAAAGCGAGCAGCTGAGGATTTTAAATTTGAAAATATCCAATCCTCCTCATTTTTTATTTTTGTCTTTTCATCAGAAGTGTATATTGAATATAATTCAATTCATCTCATCTTCTTTTTAGGGAAAGTTTTCCTATAATAGATCTTCTCATATAAAAACTAAAAAATGGAAAAATTTCTCTTAAATGCATAAACAAAAAGCGAAATTTTTGCTTTAAACCTTTAATTGTAGTTTATTTATGCAGATTTGAATTTTTTAGCTAAATAAAACGTTTATAAACTTTATAGATATTTTTTAATAAGCTATTGAAGAGTTTCAATGATAGCTAAATGTGGTTCAAGATTAATTTTAGGAATATAAAAAGGCTACTAATTCAATTTACTCTGTGGCTAATGACGCTATTATTGTATATTTTGAATCAAAATTTCTTCAGATCTGAAAATATGAGATATATTGTACAAAAAAAGCTTTTAAAATAATTAAATTCATAATAAATAGAATATTTTTGTGCTTAAGCCTTCAATTCTAAATGAATTAATCAAAAAATTAATATAATTGACGTTAAATCTCTAACAAAATAATTAAAATATTAAATTTTATTTATTTATTATATTAAAGCTGATCAATAATTTAGCTTTATTTATGAGCTAATAAGTTGTCCCATAATAAAAATATTTACATTCGCTTTAGTTTATAAAAAGATGGACAAATTATAATTGGCTCAATGCCGAGGAGATACTTCTTTAATTTCAAGCTAACAATGCCTTCGGGCTAAAATTACCTCTCCTGGCGCAGTGGCTTTTTATATCTAATGCGCTGCATTTAAGTTTTATTTCGGCTTAAATTTCAGCAATTTCATAATTTGCAAAGAAATTAAGTAATTTTGATAATTTCGAAAATAAATAAGTCTCTCAATGTATTAAGATACTTTACCGAATTTTAAATATAATTTAATCACTGAGTATCAATATTCTAAATTTCGAGCATAGCATTCAATAAAAAGAATAATCATATGATTTGCATTTAGTCATTTTTCCTATAGAGCTCGAGCTTACTTGGCTATATTAAACATTTCTGAAGCAACTCTAGGATAAGATAGAAATCTTTTAGCTTGTTTTATGTATAAAAAAAATTAGTCCTGGATTCTTTGATTGTAAGTCTTGGCTAAGCCCAGAAATTGCATTTAAAAGCATTTACTAACCCTCTCAGTTATCGAACAAAACATTGGGAAAATCCCTATTATTAGGCAAACACTTGAGCGAATAAAATTTTTATGAAAAATATTTTGACATATAAGTGATAGTAAGTATTGTAAAATTTATGTTGAATTTAAATGACTTGAAATTAAGACATAAATTTTAGTAATTAAATTTATTTTTACTTTCGAATTTGGGTTTTTTAAAAAATTACTATAAAATTGTTAAAAACAAAAATTAACACCCGTGTGAGTGAGCAAAATTTTTTTGTGAGCTCATGGAGGGAAAGTAAGCAATTTTTTAAATCTATCAATATTTTATGCACTCTAGTCTTCTCTACTTTTTCATCTTTTCCTTATTTTTTATATATTTTTAAAAGCTGAAAATACAAAGTAGAAGACTCCAGGAATAATTTGACCAATTACCTCTTAAGACTAATAAAATAATTGCTGAGACAAAGAAGGTACATATTTCTATCGACACAAGCCCAATTACCTTTACTCAGTCAAATTATGTTTGAATATGGACATTACCCAGGAGCTAAAATTAAGCTTAGTAAGATTTTCAACTCAATGATGTTCAAATTCGTTAGTAATGCAATAATTAAATCTAGAATCTACCCTCTTCGGCCTTGTTAGTCCTCAAACGTGCAAGGATAGCACCAAAAGCCCAAAAGCATTCTCTTGTCAACGATATCTTCATCAGCTCATTGAAATTTTCAAACACAATTGCAGCCTTGGTCAGCGAAAAGACGAATTCTATATGATGGATGATGTGGACTCAAGAAAATGCAATTTGCTTTCTTCTCTACGAATCTTTCAATATTGATGCCAGAATCTCAATTGGGTCTATTTTAACTATATAGAAAATGACAAATATCAGTGCTCCAGTCTCAGTAAGGGATTTCTGAGGAAGTGGAGCCGAAATTTAGGCCCCTGAGCTTTTGTTTATAGGGATAGACTCCTTTAGTTTTGTTTGTAAAAATGTGCAAAAAGGATTCCTCGAAATATGAATAATATACCTTCTAAAGTTAATAAAAGAAAACTTGAAATTTCTGAAAAACAAGCATCAGTTTCACCAGCTTCTGGTCTTGCAGATGATTTTTATATTATTTTTTGTTGCTAAAGGCATAAGTCCAAATATGAATCAAAGAAAATTTTCTATAATGATAAATATATCTGAGCTATTTAAGTCTTATTAAAGATTGCAGCAGCATATTTTTTACCTGATTTATGAATATGAGCCCCTTTTAAATAGAGAAATAAGGAGCCTTTTGTGTTCTATGATCAAAATCTATACCAAAGCTAACTCCCCCTTCCGTGTGCGAACAAAAAAATATTGTTCGCTCACAGAGGGGGTTAATTTTTATTATATGTAAATTTTATAGAATTTAGTTTTTCAAAATTTAATAAAATTCCAATTTGCAAAAATTGAGAAGCAAAAAATAATTTAATTTATGAAAGTTATATTTTTTAAAACGCAAGCTGTTTAAAATTAATCAGAATTAGCTTGAGATTTCGTTATATAATTATCATTTATATATCAACTTTTTTTTTCATAAACAATTTTAGTTTGGTCAGTATTTTTTAGGCAAAAAAAGATATTTTTCTAATAATTTTATTCGCTCACAGAGGGGGGTAGTAAGCAGCTAAATTCAGATTTTATTTAGATGCTAAAATTAAAAAAAAATTAGTCACAGTACTGAAGCCTAAAATAACTCACTAACCTTGAATTAAAAAATATCAAATTTATTATTTATTTCAATTTTAGAAATCACAAACGAAAGAAAAGTTTATGGAAGACCCTGAACTCTATTTCAAAAATAAATTAGGAAGCCATTTAAAAAGCCTAACCTTGAGAAAACTGCTTCAATAAGTAAGAATCTTGATCAGGAGTAAAAATCTAGACTTACACAGTGACTACTTGAATTAAAAATAACCAAATTAAGACTTTTGTGACTGATAATCCTTTAGTGACTGTGACAACAGAAGGATAGCTTGAGGAAACGTAGCTAGCACCTTAAATGGTGCCTTTAAATTGGTAGCATCAATTCCTACAAGGCAAATGAAAGAGTTGGCTGGGTTTTAGAAACTTTATAAGATGAGCAAACTTATCTTAAAAAATAAAGGGTTAAAAGCAAGACAGGTAGAGTCCTGTGACTGAAAATGCAGGGTGATTATTAATTGAGAAGCAGAAGAGTTGGAGGGCTTTGCATTGATTGAAAGAATCTTGCATTATAGAAGAAAAAACATTAATTAACTTCAAGAAAATTAAATTAAAGCCTTAATCAAAGAGGCTTTAATTAAGCGATCCTTGAATTAAGCTGATCTTAATGCTAGCCCCATTTCTTGTTTATTGAGTTAAGGAATATCAAAAAACTCGATGCCTTTTATCTATTTTCTTGCGCTTTATATTTGTAAATATTTTTATCCTTTTAGGGAGGATATATTCTTAATATTAAATTTCTGTTTTGCTAAATCCATTTCAGTAGTGTTTTTAATTTTTTCAAACATTCTCTTGTTTTGCAACATTTTTCTCTGATTTTTTGTATATAATTGCTGAATAACTATAAATCAAATTGAAGGTTATTTATCTAGGCTTTATCAAATGCATTTGCAATTATTATTAAAATTTCTTTTTAGTATAATAGCTTCATATAAACTTCATTTTTAGCAAAACGTAAAGCATCTTGAAGTTTTGCTTGGAATTTAGGATTTTCTAAATTTTATAATATTTTTGGGGCTTTGAAATTGTTTGCTAATATCAAGGCATGAAAATCATTTTGTTGATATAACCTTGCAAATTTCTTATAAATAGCTAAAAGAGTAATTTAAAATTGGGCTGATTGATAGCATCATCACCATCATCATTTATTAACCCTTATAGATTTTCCCAATTAGTCAGCTTGAAATAGTTCTGCTTCATCTTGTTTCCTCCACTGTTTGCTACCACTTCTTCTACTTCAGCCAATGCATCTGGCAAATCTTCTCTCCACGCTTTATTCCTAAGTATTTCTCAATGAATTAGAATCATGCTATCTCTTCCTTCTTTCTTCCAAGCTCTTGATGGATTTTTCTCATTATCATCTAAGCCTTTCTCCACGTTAACCCCTATATTTTCAGTTCATTTTCAATTCCGCCTTTATCTTCTTTTAAATATTCATCTTTAGCTCCTCCCTTCTTTTCTCATCCTCTTTTTGCTGCTCCTTTTAGGATCATCTCATCATCTAGAGTCCTTGATAAACTAGCAAGCCTACCGTGATTCTCATTTTCCTTTCTCAGGTACTCAGTTTTCTCTTCCTTCTTCATATCTTTTCCCCTTTCTTTCTAGATGCCAATTTAGGCCGAAAGTTAACCTCAGGCTCTTATGGGGCTAATTCTTCTAATTCGGCCATTAATTCTGAAAAATCTTTGTGATTCTAGTATTTGTTTCTTCCCTTATACTCATTCTCATTTTGCCAGCTCTATCCATCGCTTGGATTACTCCTTCCCAATACAGTGGATCTATATCACGCAAGTTATTTCCTTGAGTAGCCTACCTAGACCATCTTTTCACTCACATTCTCGCCTTCATCTTCATCGCTCCTTTCAGTCTCAGCCCATTCTTCCTCCAACTGCCATAATTCCTCCTTCCAGAATTCCAGCTCATCCAATAGCAAAAATTTTTTACTATCTGATTCAAAGCATCTCAAATTTCCTTCCCATCTGCTTAAGCATTGGCCAAATTCCAAAGCAGCTTTGATGAGTCAGGCCTTCTTGGCATTTTTAGACTCGATTAATAAAAAATTAATTACTTGATAGCAAAATCGTTTGCTTAGCCTGATATTAATTAGTATAAGCTTTATATCAGAACAATTGCTATCTTCATTCTAAAAATTTAATTAATGTCTGAAGCCGTAACACTTTATTATTGATAATTAATAAGTTTGCTATAAAATAAACACAATATTTTAAAGTTTTTATATTATTAGTCTTTTAGCATAAGAAATTTATAAAAATTCATGAGATTAAAATTCTTTGAGTAAAAGAAAAATCAACCCAGTTTACATTTATATGTAAAAGAAGGGAAAATATGAAAAAAATCAGGGAAGACTAGAGCGCGTGTAATATATATATAGATTTAAAAATTCTCTTGATACAATTCTTGAGCTTGTCTACAATAAAGTCTATATAATGGAATAATTTTTGAGACAATACTTGCAATCTAAAACACCAAGGCTAATTTTTCTAAATGCAAAAGTAAAAGATGTAAGGAATAATTACACCAATTAGCTGCAAGACTGAACACCAAAAATCAAGATCTTAAAATTGAAAACATCGAAGGAGAAGAATAAATAGGAATTTGACGCCCATTGGGGTTTTCCATTAGTCAACTTGAATAGTTATCTGCTTCATCTTGCTTCCTCCGCTATTTGCTACCACTTCTTCTAATTCAACCAATTTATCTGGCAAGTCTTCTCTCCACATTTTATCCTAACTCCCCCCCCCCCTCCGTGAGCGAACAAAACCATTAGAAAAATCGCCATTTTTTGACCAAAAACCCACCCTCCGTGAGTGAACAAAAATTTTTTTTATAGAAAAAATTTTAATGGAAAAAATTTTGATATATAAGTGATAATTAGTATAATGAAATCTAGAGCTAATTCTGTTTAATTTTAAACAAATTGCGTTTTAAAACATAAATTTTGCAAATTAAATTAATATTTGCTTCCCAATTTTTGCAAATTAGGATTTTTTTAAATTTCGAAAAAAATATTTTTTATAAAATTTATATATAAATTTTTTTTTAAAAAAAAAAAATTAACCCCCCTCCGTGAGCGAACAAAATTTTTTTGTTCGCTCACGGAGGGGGGGGGGGAGTAAGTATTTCTCAATGAAATAACTTCATTGCTGCATCTGCACTTCAGATTTCTTACCATTATTGCTTCTTCTTTTTCTTCCAAGCTGCTAGCTTTTCTCATCTCCATTTATCTTCTTCATTTCGTCTTTATCTTCTTCATTTCATCTTCAGCTTTTCCCTTCTTTTTTAATCCTCTGCTCCTCTTAGGATCATCTTCATTATCTAAAGCCCTTGATTAACTGAGGAGCACGCAATGCTTTTTATTCTCATTCTCTAGGCATTCAGTTTCCTTTTCCTTCTCTATATTTTCTCAAACTTCTACTTCCCTTTCTTTTCTAGATGCATTAATTTAAGACGGAAATTTTTCATCAGCCTCTTCCAGAGCACTTCTTCTAATTCAATCATTAGTTCTGGCAAATCTTCTGGTATTCTCGTATTTGCTTATTCCCTTATGCTGATTCCCGTTTTTCCTGCTCTGTACATCACCTGGATCAGTCCTCCCAATACAGCAGATCTCCCTCGTGCAAGCTATTTTCTTTGGTAGCCTACCTAGATGCTCCTTGTCACTCCCATTCTTACCTTCATCTTCATCGCTCCTTTCAGTCTTAGCTTTTTCTTCCATAATTTCTCTTCCAGGATTCCAGCTCATCAATAGCAAAATTTTTTCATTATCTGAGTCAAAGCACTCCAAATTTCCTTCCTATCTGCTAAATTTTAGTTTAAATTCCAAAACAGCTTTGATGAGTCAGGATTGCTTGACATTTTTAGGCTCTATTAAATAAAAAGTAATAGCAAAATTGCTTTATTAACCTAATTTTAAGTTGTATAAGCTTTATATCAAAATAATTGCTATCCTAGCTCTAAAAATCAAATACTGTCTGAAGCCAAAACACTTTATTTTTTATAATTCGTAAATTTACATCAAAATAAACAATATTTTTAAGTTTTTATATTATTAGATATCTGAGCCTTTTTGCATAAGAGATTTATAAAAGTTTCTGGAAAATTTTAGATTTATTTATATATATAAAAGAAAATTAAATTTTTGTATAAAATAGGGAAATATGAAAAAATCAGAAGACTAGAGCGCATGCAATATTAATAAATTTAAAATTTCTAAAATTCAATTTTTGATATTATCTATTGCCTAAATTTCTGATCATGCATATGCATGTCATTTTGAATTTGGTATGTAAAAACCGAATATGCATTTCAAAACGCAGATTTTAGTGCGGCAAATTCTTAATTTGAAATTTCATATGAAAATGGCGCGTATAACATCCATAAGAAATTTTGCCAACGGATTATATTAGCTACAAGCCCATATAGTTGAATAATTTTTTACAATCTAAAAACACCAAGGCTAATTTTCTAAATGCAAAAGTAAAGGATGACACACAAATTAATTTGCAAAAACTGAACACCTAAAATCTAGATCTTAAAATTTTAAAAGCTGAAGGAAAAGAATAAATAGGAATCTGACGTCCATTACTCAGTTTACAATCTGAAAATCTGAATTTCAAAATTTTAAAAAATCGAATATGCATAGTTTGTATTTATTCGGTGAATCCTCTACCTATCATACAAGGTAAGAAAATCTTACTTCCCCTTATGTGAGTGAACAACAATTTTTTATGAAAAAAAATTGATATATAAGTAATAATTAATATAGTGATATCTCTAGCTAATTCTGGCTAATTTTAAACAGCAGGCATTTTAAAAAAATAAATTTTTCAAATTAAATTTTTTTTAATCTTGAAAAATGAATTTTATCATAAAATTTATATAAATTTTTTAAAATAAAAGTAACCCTGTCAGCCAACAAAATTTTTTTGTTAGATCACATAGGGGGAGTTAACTGATCTAGAAAATAGTTTTTATCATCTTCTGAAGAGAATTATTGAAGATACTCATAATAAATCTATTATAAGCAAATTAAAGGCATGAAGTATGGAGATTTAATGCCTTGTGAGCTTTTTAAGTTTTGAGAAGCTTCATTGCTATATAGAATTTAGGCCATCATGCTAAAAGAACTAAAATAAGATCACTTTATCAGAAAATATAGTAAATTAATGTTTTTATACTTTAAATCCCCTCCGCAGCAATTAAACACATTTGCTCACTCACAGATAATTATTTTCTTTTTAATTTTATATGCAATTTACCATCTTAAACTCTCTCAAAGAAATCTATTAAAGAAGTGAATTTAATGTATAAAATTATTAAATTTATCCCTTTGGATACAAATAGTTCTCTAATCGAGGGAGGAGTAAGGAAAAGAATAAAAGAGAGGTCTTTCTTTTAAAAACTTGCTGAAAAGCTTAATGAACTTTTCTATATTGAAATTCAAAAAAAACTCTTTTGCTAAATCCCAAAATGAAACATAAATACTGTCCATCTTGGTATAAAACCATTTCTACCATATGGCTGCTTCATCTCACTTAAATTAGAAAAGAAGCAGATTTGCATTAAAAAACAAGATAAAATGCATAAGCATAATTAAACAGAAAATGAGGCATAATTAAATAGAAAAATATAAAACCTAAAAATAAATTTAGAGGATCTAAAAAGATTGGCAAGAGAAGGCTTTCTAGCCAGTGGTTTCCCTAGCTACATTTGGATATGGTTTAGTAACAAAAGAATTGGTGTTTGTGGTACCTGCTGCAGTTGAAACTACTACAGTGACAGAGTTAGTTAAGCTAGATGCAGAATCTATAACATTGCCATTTTCATCATAAGTACTTAAAGCAGTATAGCAATATATTGAGCCTGCAGCTGTGGATGTTGGGATTACATAATACAGCTTTACACTGACTGAACTTTCAGCAATCTTAGAAAATTGAGTCAAACTGACTGTTGTTCCTGATACAGCACATGATTGCAAGAGAGCTTGTGATTGATCAGAGAACCCAACTCCTTGGCATGTGGTTACAAGAGGAGATGATGATTGCAATGTCCAGGAGCCTGAAGCTAGAGTAATAGTAATTTTTCCGCCTGCAGGAATAGGGTTTACAGTAGTAAATGTAAAGGTGAGGGTAGAATCGACTGAGTCTGAGCCTTGAGCGTAGAGTTTGTCTATTGTACAGGTATCAGAAGTAATCGTTGCAGGGTTGATACTAACTGTTATTGGGGATGATTGTGATGCGCATGTGCATTGGCTGCCTATTGTAGAGCCTGCCATAAATACTGTGAACGTTCCTGTTCCTGCCCCTGATGATGACCCTGTAGAAGATGGAACAATTAGGCCACTATCCATTGAAAGAGTATTTGCTACTGTTTTAGCAACTAACATACTGGCTGAAAGTGGTGCAATCATGAATCCTCCTGTAAATGAGCTGCTTGATGAATAAACACTATAAAATGCTGCAGAATTTGAGCCTAGGCTTAGTTTTGTTGACGAAGAAGTAAAACCTGCAGGTAGCCCCACCCCAATCCAGCCTGAAGTTACGTCGGAAGTTATCGAAGAGTCAGGTGTTACGCTTAGTGTAGTAGTAACAGAAGTTCCTCCAACATTATATTCCCCAGATGCAGGGCTCGTAAATGATCCTGCAGAAAATTTAACTTGACCTGTTGAAGTAAAGGTAGTTCCTCCTGTTCCAGTATATAGAACCATTTTATTTGCTGGGTCAGCTCCAGCCACAAGATAATAGAAAGTTTGAGTTGTAGTATAGCTTACAGATATATCTCCTCCATAAGGCAGATATAGAAGTTTCCTATGTTTGGCGCTGTAAGGCCGATAAATTTCTGATCGGAATTTATCGGTTGGTTGCACCAAATCAATGCCTTGGTCGGACCAAAAAGTGATTTGGTCCGACGAACTTGGAAAGCTCCTGGGAAAATGTCTGCGCTTTCAGCACTATATAGAGGAAACCTCTATAAACGGTTACTGTATTGCCCACGTCAACAGATCCAAGTCCAGAGATAGTCACTGTTTTTGATGTTGGGTCAAGAGTGGCCGTCGCTCCAGATACTGCACTAATTACAGGGATTTGTCCACTAGCATATAGTCCAGTCCCTAAATTGCTTGATCCTAAAGAACTAAAAGTCACATCTAGATAATATAGGTTTGTTGTATCTCCGAAATTAAATTTAAGATTCAATGTTAAAATAAGGCATAGCTCATGCCCCTTTATAGATTTCTTTATCGAGCAAAAACATACTGGACTCTTGAACGAGAAAAAAGACTCTCTCAAAGAGATGAGCTCAATCTCAGGAAGTGCTAAAAAGTGCATGTCAAAAAATTGTGACAGTGAGAAAAAAGTTGACAAGTAAACGCGCCAATTTTTAAAAATGGCTTCATTATTAAAATATTTAAACTTAAGATACCCACTGAAGATAATAATTGCAAATTAATATTTACATGTAGATTTGGCTACGAATTTTCTTTGGATTTACATAAGTCAAAATCCTACAGAGTTTTTGATTTATCTGCTCACTGGAGTTATAGGACTTGAAGATCTATACAACTACTCACTCGGGAAGTTCCCTCTTGTCATTTTCAATTTTAAAAGTTCATCTTCAATTTCTTCCATACTGGACTCGATCTTTATAATCACTTAAGTCAAAATACTACTGGAGTTTTTGATTGATATATTTACTGAAGTTATAAAACTTGAAGATCTATACATCTGTTCACTTGGGAAGTTCCCCTTTGCATTATTAATTTTGAAAGTCCCATGTGGATTTTCTTCCATAATGGACTCCATCTTTATAAATCACTTAAGTCTAAATCCTGCTAGAGTTTTTGATTTATATGTTTAAATTATTTTAATAATAAAGCCATTTTAAAAATTGGCGCTTTTACTTGTAAACTTTTTCACTTTTGTCACAATTTTTTGACATGCACTTTTTAGCACTTCCTGAGATTGAGCTCATCTCTTTGAGAGAGTTTTGCTCGATAAAGAAATCTATAAAGGGTATGAGCTATACTACTCTTTCAAAAATCCTACCAATCATTATAATAAAAAACATAAAAAATAATAGAGCATTGCCATTTCACGATATTTATATAATTATTTAATCCAGCACAAAATGGCGCGAAAGTGCCAAAGACGGAGGGAATTATCGTGATGCTTGATTTCATGCAGAGATGCATGGGTACATAGTGAATTCACAAATGTTGGTTCTGTATGTTGATGGCTGGTTTCGGAGGTTCGAGCTGGTGCTACATTAGCAAATGGAGTTTTGTGGATTTTGTATGGAGCATCTGAAGATGAAGATGAGTATAGCTTGATGGAGTTTGTAATACTTGTTATTGATGCTGAAATTTTTTGTTTTGTTGTGTTTTTGTTGATGTTGTGGCTTTTGACGATGTTACTGTTGTAGTTGAAGATGATTGTGGCGGCGAAGAAGTTATTGATGGTGAAGAATTTTTGAATAATAAAGAGAGAAATGCTTCATTAGGAAGCGGTAAAAGTTAAGTTAACACTATTTATAATATATCTCTAAATGCATTGAAAATTTGCTTCCTTTCCTAGCAGGTAAATAATTTTACATAAAAATTTTATCTTAATAAACCAGAGAGCTAATGAAGAGTGATAGAGTTAGCTTATTATCATACTTTAAATATGAATTCCGGTAAGTATTTTTAATAAATATAATGAATCTCATTTAAACCTAATAATACCAGAATTGTACTCTTATTGGGGATCTAACATTATTATTTAAACGGCTATTGTCTAATTAAAGGTCAATAAGTTTCACCAAAATGCTTCTAGCACATTTTTGAACTTCCATCCAAATTTTCAACTTCAAATAAAATTAAGCTCCACTCCATCATTCAACAATTTAGATCCGAAACAATCTTTCTCTGTATGTTGCTATCTCTCCTTAAATCGTATTTTTTTAATCCGTGCTCTTTAACTTCACCTTTAAATCAGTAGCAATCAGTATCTCTATTTTCCATCCAAGTTTTCTGTTATCAATATTATTTGCCGGTAAATGGCGTACTGTCTTTTGTCTGTGTTGCAGAGCAGATATACTCTTACAGGTATCCAATCAGCATATTTCCCTTCTTCCATTTCCTTATCCTTCTCTTTATCTTTATCTGAAATTCATTTTCGCTGATATCTTCGTCTTCACTTGCACTGCCATCTTTGCCTTGACTTTCATCTAACTTAGTAGCCCCATTCGTAGCATCAATAGCATTGTCTTCATCATTTGATACTTTAGTTTTATACCATTCTTTTGAAGTCTTTCTCAATTATTACCCGGTGGCGGGTATTATGGAATTCTATTTTCCTGTGTCTACAAATGGATTTTTAAATTTTTTATTGATTTTAAGTCTTTCAATAAGGCAGCTAAACGATTTAAAGTTTCCATTAAAATAAATTATAGGGGATCTAGGATAAATTGCAGATAGTAAATTTCATATGAGTAGATAGGAAATTTCTCGTTATTAGAGGTTTTTCAAATTTGGGTCTCTGATTTTATAGAAAGCACCTAATACATTAAAACGTTTCTAGTTCATTCATATAATTTACTATTTGCATTTTTATTGCTAAAACCCCTAATAATTCTTGATTTCCCAATCATGGTTAATTTTCTAAAAAAGTATATTATATTCTAAGAGTAAAAAAAGAAATATAATATTTTAGCTGATATATTCTTAATCATGCTAGAATAGCATAAAAATGAGTCTCTTTATATATTTTTCTTTTATCAATCATAGATAATTTGTTTTAGAGGGGTTTAAGATGGGAGTGGGTTTAGAGCTTGAGCATTCAAAGCATGGAAAACTACAGCAATTGGAATTCCAGCATAATTGTCTTTGTACAGTGAAGCAACTTTTAATGCAGAATCAACTTGTGATGTTATTACTGAGAAAACATAGTTAGAGAATTCAGTTACTGCTCCATTTGTTGTAGATGAAGTCTTAGCCCAACACTCATAGAAAGTAGCTACATTTGATGCTACAAATGGCAGCGCATTTTGAACAGAAGCACCTGAGTTATCCCCATATGAAAAAGCAAACATATTCTTATTTGATGTGGTAGGGAATCCGTTCGCATTAAATGCAATCGAAATAGATCCTGGATTTCCAGCATTGAGAGTTGGGGTGTTTACAGCCGATTCAAGCGCTACAGTGCTTGAAGAATAATCTCAGATTGCAAGTATTTTTTCTTTATATGTGGCGCAAGTAGTAATATAAGATGTAAGCAGCTGCACCCCTGAATTAGAAATTGGTAAACTGACTTTTAATGTGGTGGATGCAGACCAGTCATTTTTTGGGGTCATATACCACATTAAATATTGGATTCCATTAATATATCCTCCTTTTTGTTCCCCTGAAGTGAGCATTCCACTTATAGGTATTTCATTTGTAGCAGTTGCAAAGAATTGGAAACTAGTCATAGGTACATAAGTCGAATATGCAGAGTTAAATGGCCATGAGGTTGCAGTAGTAATTCGATCAATAGTCGTAGAAGAAATTCCATCAGTAGTTATTATTGAGGTAATTCCGGCTCCTGAGGTAAGTTTGGTCAATAATGTGATTGAGATAGCTGTATTTGCTGCCAAAGTAACACCTGACGCTATAGTTATAGTTGCTTTTGAGCTACTGACACTGCATGTAATACCTTTTACGTAGGTATTCAGATAACATTTTCCTCTAGTATCATGGAGTGTGTCCTCATGATCTTGCCACCAGTACCCAGAAGAAATATCTGCGTTGCTGTTAAAGGTAATGACGATTGTCCCATATGTTATTGCGTGGGCTGCTTGAAAATTGAGCTTAGTAAACAAGTAAAAATTGTTTGAACTGCTATCTGGGATGTCAGTTGAAGCTAAATTGATATTATAAGGAGCCCACGAGTTAATTGTTACGGAGCCTGCAACTGGTGTCAATGGCCCAGTTCCAGCATATTGAGCAAGAAGGTTGGTAGTTCCCCACCTCCAGATTTTTAGATTCCAACTAAAGTTTGACGATGAAATAGTTGCGAGAGGGAGAGTAAAGCTGGAAACTTTAAGCTTGACCTGATAACTTGATGTTATAATCACGTCTTGAGAAAGCCCATATATATAAATACTGTTTGTAGCAGGGGTTGCGGTTGATTTAGCAGTGCTATATCCTCCATTAGCCCCTCCGGTAGCTGCAATAGCACAAGGTAGACTATTGCCTCCTTTAGGGCCTTTGATATAGTTAGTAGTGCTTGAAATATCGACAGAAGAACAAGTTGGGCTTGAAGGAATTGTCCAGTAGGTGTCAGGGACGATTTCAAAAATGTCGTGTTTTCAAAGATTTGTGCCAGTAGGAATTGTAAAAGTAAAGTAAAGTCCATCTGAGGAGCCAACAATAGCTGTAGAAGAAGTCAAAGTGACTGCGCTTACGGTCAAAGAATTAGAAGAAGCTGAAACAGAGGCTGAAACTGCGACACAACCAAAAACGTAGTTTGCATCGTAGATCTGCCCAGATGGTGAAGTTTTAGTCACAATTTGGAAAGGCCCGTAAACTCCGGCAGAAGGTAAAGCTGTTGCCAAAATAAAAGAATACGAAGTATCAGTATTTGCCTTTATTGCGATAGAGCTAGAAGTATAAATTGTTGTGCTCGACAAAGCTGATGGCACAGTCACAATAACAATCCCCAAATTCCCAGTTGTTGGTAAAGATGTTTGAGGTCTAAAATGTACAGTGACAGTGACACTGGAAGTCCCAGAATTGGTTTGGGAAAGCTCAATAGGATTAGGAGCCCAAGTATCTTTTCATCATCTGATTTTTCCAGGATCTAAGTATCCATCTTTAGCAGTTCTTGAAGGATCTCCTACAGCTAGTCATAGAAGGGCTAGAAAGCTTATAAGACTTTTCATTTTTGAGCTTAAATATTAAAATTTATTAAGAGCCTGATTTTTTTGACATGGAATCATGAGAACTCGTTTTTATATAAAAGTTACAAAAATAAAGAAAAAATTTAAGAAGACAAGCCTCCTCATGCTAGGAATGATAGAAAAAATTAGCATTTTAAAAATATACAAAAAACTAAAAAATGTGGAAGAAATACTGGGATTTTAGAAAATCTCTTTAGAACTCAAAAAGAAGCCTAATTAGCAAAGATAAATTAAAGGAAAAATAAAACAGCTTTAGAAATAGGAAAATACAGTGTCTTAGCATTAATTAGATCTAACCTAATGCAGCACTTATGTTTTTTTTCTCCCCCCATTAGTCAACTTGAATAGTTATCTGCTTCATCTCGCTTCCTCCGCTATTTTTGCTAGCACTTCTTCTAATTCAGCCAATTTATCTAGCAAATCTTCTGTCCACGCTTTGTCCCTAACTCCCCCCCCATCCTTGATCGAACGACTCGCCATCGTTCGATCAAGGATGGGGGTTAAAAAAAATTTTTTTGGGAAAAAAAAAATTTATATATAAAAATAAAAATATATATATATTTTTTGTTATTTACTTTTAAATAAGAGGGTTAAGAGTATTTAATAATTATTTTTACAGCAAAAAAATTGAATTAATTTCATAAAAAATACCAATTTTTAATATTTTGATTTATTAGTTACCCCTTTAAACTGTATAAATTTTAATTTGTTTCCTTATTAAATTAAATTTTTTTTTAAAAATTTTTAAGAATCTCTATTTTATTAGATTATTAAGTTTTTAAGCCTGGGTTGATGACTAAATCACTTCACATGGTTGATTCCAAAGCTTTTTCATCTCAAAGTCTCTGAGAACAACTTCATTAGGTACATCTTCCTAAGCTTTTGATAATTAATATATTTTTATATATATATAAAAATTGTCATGATATGAAAATCGTTCGATCAAGGATGGGGTTAATTTCCCCAATTTTTAGGAGTTTTTACAGTCAATCGTTCGATCAAGGATGGGGGGGGAGTAAGTATTTCTTAATGAAATAACTTTATTGCTGCACTTCACTTCAGATTTCCTTATCTCTACCTTCGCCCATCAGAACCATCATGCTTCTTCCTTCTCTTCCAAGCTGTTGCTAGCTTTTCTAATCAATCATATATGCCTTTTTCCAAGTAAACCCCTATATTTTTAGCTTTCATCTTCAGCTTTTCCCTTCTTTTTTAATCCTCTGTTCCTCTTACTCCCCCCCCCCCTCCGTGAGCGAACAAAAAAATTTTGTTCGCTCACGGAGGGGGGTTAATTTTTTTTTTTTAAAAAAAATTTATATATAAATTTTATAAAAAAATATTTTTTCGAAATTTAAAAAAATCCTAATTTGCAAAAATTGGAAAGCAAATATTAATTTAATTTGCAAAAATTTATGTTTTAAAACGCAATTTGTTTTAAAATTAAACAGAATTAGCTCTAGATTTCATTATACTAATTATCACTTATATATCAAAATTTTTTTCCATTAAAATTTTTTTCTATTAAAAACATTTTTGTTCACTCACGGAGGGTGGGTTTTTGGTCAAAAAATGGCGATTTTTCTAATGGTTTTGTTCGCTCACGGAGGGGGGGGGGGGAGTTAGGATCATCTCCATCATTTAAAGCCCTTGATTAACTAAGGAGCACTCCATGATCCTTATTCTCCTTTCCCAGTTATTCAGTTTCCTCTTCCTTCTTTATATCTTCTCAAACTTCTCCTTCCTTTCGTTTTTTAGATGCTTTAATTTAAGAGAGAAATTTTTCATCAAACTTCTCCTTCTCTTTCATTTCTAGATGCTTTAATTTAATAAGGAAATTTTTTATCAGTCTCTTCCAGAGCTACTTCTTCTAATTCAGTCATTAATTCTGGCATATCATCTGTTACTCTAGTATTTGCTCCTCCCTTATACTCGCTGCTCTGTCTGTAATCTGGATCAGTTCTTCCCAATACAGCAGATCTCCCTCATGCAAGCTATTTCCTTGCATAGCCTACCTAATTTCTCCTTGCCATTTCCGCTCTTGCCTTCATCTTCGTCCCTCCTTTCAGTCTCAGCTCATTCTTCCTTCAATTACCATAATTCCTCCTCCCAGGATTCCAGCTCCTCCAATAGCAAAATTTTCTCACTATCTGAGCCAAAGCTCTCCAAATTCCTTCCTTAATTTTTGGTCAAATTTATAAACAGCTTTGATGAGTCAAGCCTTCTTGGCATTTTTAGGCTCTATTTAATAAAAAGTAATTGTTTGATAGGAAAAATTACTTGCTTAGCCTAATTTTAATTATTATAAGCTTTATATCAGAATAATTACTATCCTCAATCTAAAAATTAAAATACTGTCTGAAGCTGAAACACTTTATTTTTGATAATTCATAAATTACATGAAAATAAACAATATTTTTAAGTTTTTATATTATTAGATATCTCAGCCTTTTTGCATATAAGATTTATAAAGGTTTCTGCAAATTTTAGCTTTCTTTATGGAAAGAAAAATCAGCACAAATTAAATTTGTGCCAAAAATAGGAAAAATATGAAAAAATCAGTAGACTAGAACGCATGCAATATTAATAAGTTTAAAAATTCTAAAATTCAACTTTTGATCTGACTCCACCCCCTCCATGAGTGAACAAAAAAAATTTTGTTCACTCAGGGAGGGGGAGTAGCTACAAGTCCATATAGTTGAATAATTTTTACACAATACTTACATCTAAAAGACCAAGGCTAATTTTTCTAAATGCAAAAGTCAAGGATGACAGGAATATTAAATAAATTAACTTGCAAAATTGAACACCAAAAATCAAGATCTTAAAATTAAAAACATCGAAGTAGAAGAATAAATAGAATTTGACGCCCATTGCTGTCTCAGTTTACAATTTGAATATCTGAATTTTAAAAAAATAAATCTTCATAGCTCGGCAAATCCTACTTTCATTATAAAAGCTAAAAAATCTTATTTCCCCTTCGGTGAGTCAACAAAAATTTTTATAAAAAAAATTGATTTATTTGTGAAATTAGTATAATGATATCTCTAGTTAATTCTGGGTTAATTTTAAGCAGCTGACATTTTTAAAAAAATAAATGTTGCAAATTTAAATATTTTTTATAAAATAATGTTGATTTAAAAAACATTTTACTCATCATGGAAATGGTCATTTTTCCAAAAAAATAGGTATTTGCCAATGATTTGATTGGTCATGAAGGGCAGGGATTAAGGTTGATAGGCCCTTGGAAAGAGCTAGCAAGCAAAATATATTATAAATACGCTAGATTGATACCAACGTAAAAAATTATTGATATCATACTGTATTAAAACAAGCATTTCAAGAAAGCGAAATTTAAAGTATGCGCAATGAAGCAAGAATAGCCTAATCAATAAAAATAAGTTGCAAAAGTCCATTCAAAGAGTGAAAGGCAAATATAGACAAAAGATTTAAGAGAAATAATTGCCTAAAATTTTTTTAAATTTTTTAAATTGGAATTAACCATTTTATTTACGATTGTCTAACTTATGTAGATAATTAAAAAGATGGTCAAAAATATTATTGCTGATGAAACTCCGAGTCGCAATCAAGAAGAAAGAAGCTGCAGTGATGAACTAAAAGGGGAAACCACTAATATTGGGCATATAAGTCAGTTGGAGAACGCATCACCCAGCAGAAGCCCTAGCATGCTAGAAAATCCACATTGCCAAGAAAGTGGTAATGATCGGCTCATAATACTTAAAAACACTGCAGTTGGATGCATTATCAATTTCCTGACTTATCTTAAGAATAAATAAAGAAATATAAAATTTTTGACTTCAAATTTTTATTTTAACTAAAATTAATTGCTTTCTCTTTATTAAGTGGAGTAAGGAAGCACAGCCCATCTCCAATAGAAAGTATAATAGAGCATGTGAAATCTAAAGAGCACACTCTTCTCACCTCAACAAAAGGGAAATACAAAAAAGATGCCTTTAAAATCGTAGATTATGCGCTGTCTTGGTACCCAAAGCTTTTCTTATTAAATGATCGCTTTCACTACTACTTAAACGTAATTTAAAATTAGGAAGAGGAAGCTCAAAAGTATGAGACCAAGTACAAATTTGCTAAAAACGTATACCTAGAAAGGAGTAAAATAAAATATAATGAAAAAACTAAAAAAAGAAGGGAAAAAATCGCAAAAATGCAGAAAATAAAAAGGCAGATTGAAGAAGATTTAATGAGCAATACAACTGACCCTTCGATGATAACCAAAACTTATTTGATAATGGTTTCAGGAAACAAGCAAGTGGCTGATGATCTTAAGATGATGATAAGATCAGCTTATCCATAAGGGAATTAAGCCTTACTCCCCCCCCCCCTCCGTGAGTGAACAAAACCATTAGAAAAATCGCTATTTTTTGACCAAAAACCCACCCTCCGTGAGTGAACAAAAATTTTTTTAACAGAAATATTTTTTGATGGAAAAAATTTTTGATATATAAATGATATTAAAATAATTCTTAGGAATTGCCCGAGGATGGCGCTATCTTGCGCCATCCTCGGGCAATTACTATATAAGATCTCACTAAATAAAGGGATAATTAAATTAGAGGAGCACTTATAAAGTATGCATCACTTATCTTTTAATTCATGCAATATCTAATGATTTGATGAGAATATTTATATCTTTTTTCCCAATATTTCATGTCCTTTTTTCCATTTAATACTTCATGCTAACAATCTTGAAGAGTTTTGCTTTAAAGCCACAATTCTTATTTCCTCTCTACAAGCTCTTGGATCTCGCATTATCTCTCTATCTTTTGACTTTAAGGTTTGCTTTTGCCATTTTAATTTTATCTACAATAGCCCGAAAATCGTAAGTAAAATAATAATTCGTTATAATTTTTTATATTATGCCTACAACGCTATTGCTTGCTTTGATTACACTTTTTCATGGCAATCTGGAGTTATAGCGAGTCACTTAAAATTGAAATTCACTTCCAAGTTGACAAATCCTTCCAAAAAGGATGTGATTTTCTTAACTTGGAGTTGACTTGCCACCTCACCAGAGCTCCAGGAAACCGCAAAGAAGCGTGGTCAAGACAAGCAATAGAGGAGAAATTCTATATTAACCCAACTTATTTTGCTTCGCTTAAAATATCTTTTCTAATCCATTAAGAAAAACTTTAATGGCTTACAATTAACTGAGGAGTAAGAAATATGCTTATTTCACTATTTTCAGAGTTGATTAAGCTCCATAAATGCTTGAAATTGCCTTTGCATTTCTTCATTCGAGGACTCCAAAATATCCACCAATTGATCAAGCTTGTTATATACCTCTTGAGTTCAATGAATTGCCATCTACATCTCAATTTACTTTTCAAAATGGCATTAATTTTAAAATGAAAAATCTCTTTTTGTAAAATTGCGAATCTACTTTATAAGCACTAAAAAGTCTCTGAATTTTCATTTTGGATAAAATGGATTACTAATAGCAATCTATTGTGGTATCCAAAGCATAAATATCAGTATCAATACTTTTTTCAAAAATTTTCAATTTTTCTTCCTCTTTTAGTGTTATTTTGCGTTGCATATACCTCTCATAACTTTCTTGATTATTTTTCTCTTTTATTCTTTCTATTTCTTTAACAACTTTTTGTTCATATTCTAGTGCAAAATTGGTCTAAATTTGTATTACATTGACTGTTCAAACTCCTGCTGAAATTTGATTAAATAGTTTTTTCTTACCAAACAGAGCTGGGAACACTAATTCTTCAACGCTCTCTTTCTTGTATTTTCTTGAAGATATTGTTCTCAGCCTTTTCTTTTTGCCTTCGATATGCTCCATTATCTGATGCAGTGAAGCTTGTCCTTCATTTCGAATGAATTCTATCAGTGCCCCTTCAAGAGTGTTATAAAATCGGTATAAGGGATTGCATTTAAATGCTTTTGAGTCTCTAATCTTTGAATCCATTATTTTTATCGCCTAATTAAATTATGAATATTTCTCTATATTCTGACTCTATTATTTATTATTTAAATTCAAAAATTCCTTTCTATTGCTTAATCTAAAGAGATATTGGCTTTTCTTATATTTTCAAATAGTCTTTCTCTTAAATATTCTAAAAATATAACATGCAATTTAAATTTTTTAAAAAAAAGGTTATGTCAGAAATATATCAATAACGTTGTTTAATATGGGCAATCTTACGATATCTACCAAAATCACTTTTTTTGAGGTTTTATAAAATTAGGATATGCTATTATTAGGTTGCATAATTTAATTTCATTATTTTCATCGTACAAGTATTCGAATCCAGTAGGCAATTAAATAATATAACTTTTTTGCTCTTAGGAATTACTCTTGCAAATAATTCTATTAGCCTGTGATTTTTTATTATTATTTTTGATGCGAAATGATTTTTCATTAAGATTTACAATTGGAGTATAAATGAAGATCATTAATTTGATAAAAAAATTAAAGTTTTAAATCGTTCTTTAACAATAATGAGGTTAAAAGCAATCTAAAAGCATGAAGATTAATGAGTTTAAACTTCATCTAATTTTTAATGCTGAAATAAGTGATTTTTTAATTTTAATTAATAACCTTCCCGCTTTTCGACTAAAATTTTGTATTTTATATGTCTCATTGCCTTTGATATTTGGGATTTTGTTAATTCTAATGATCTTATCATGCTTGATAATTAATCTTTATCATATTCTTTGCTTTTTATGGGATTTTTAATTATTTTGACTTAATAAATTAATTCATTCAGTCAAGATTTCCAAGACTTCTTATCAGACCTGCGTCATGCCCTTTAAGCCCATATCAAAAAGATTAGGAAATTTGTAAAGCACAAAGGATAGTCATGATATAATTAATTTTAAAACTTTAATTAGATTGTTAAGGATTATATATAAAGTTTTATGACTTGAGCAAAATCGGGGGCTGAAGAGATTTTATGTATCTTCTTCTTAAATACCATCGAGCTTTTTAAGTATTTAGAAGCTTCATTGCTATATAAGAACCAAAATCAGGTATAAAATATAGTAAATTAATTCTTTTTATTCTTTAAGGAAAAGAATAAAAGGTCTTTCATTTAAAAACTTGCTGAAAAGGCATTATGAGCTTTCCTATATTGAAATTCAAGAAAAGCTTCTTTGCAAATCCCAAAATGAAACATAAATACTGTCCATCTTGGTATAGAAATCATTTTTAATATATGGCTGCTTCATCTCCACTTAATTAGAAATAGAAGCAGATAAGTATGAGATAAGCACAAGATAAATACATAAGTAAATTAAACAGAAAATGAGGCATAATTAAATAGAAAAATATAAAACCTAAGAATTTAGAGGATCTACAAAAGATTGATAAGTTAAGGCTTTCTAGCCATTTGGATATGGTTTAGAAAGAAAAGAATTGGTGCTTGTGGTACCTGCTGCAGTTGAAACTGCTACAGTGACAGAGTTAGTTAAGTTGCTAGATGCAGAATCTATAAAATTGCCATTTGCATCATAAGTACTTACAGCTGTAAAGCAATTTATTGAGCCTGCAGCTGTGGAGATTGGGATTACATGGTACAGCTTTACAGTGACTGAACCTGCAGCAATCTGAGAAAATTGACTCAAAGTGACTGTTGTTCCTGATGCAGAACATAATTGTTGGAGAGTTTTGGATTGATCAGAAAACCCAACTCCTTGGCATGTGCTTTTAAGAGGAGGCGTCGATGGCAAATTCCAGGAACCTGAAGCTAGAGTAATAATAATTTTTCCGCCTGCAGGAATAGGATTTACAGTTGTAAATTTAAAAGTGAGGGTGGAATCGACTGAGTCTGAGCCTTGAGCAAAGAGTTTGTCTAGTGTACAGGTATCAGAAGTAATCGTCGCAGGGTTTATAATTGCTCTTAATGGGGTAGATTGTGATGCGCATCTGCAAGCGTTGCCTATTATAGGTTCTGCTATAAATACAGTGAGGATTCCTGTTCCTGACCCTGATAATGACCCTGTAGAAGATGGAGCATTTAGGCCACTATCCATTGAAAGAGTATTTGCTGCTCCGTGAGTAACTAACATACTGGAAGAAATTGGTGCTATCATGAATCCTCCTATAAATGAGCTGCTTGATGAAGTGGCACTATATAAATTTTCAGAATTTGAGCCTAAGCTTAGTTTAGTAGATGTGGAAGTAAAACCTGCAGGTAGTCCAACTCCAATCCAGCCTGTAGTTATATCGGAAGTTATCGAAGAGTCAGTTGTTACACTTAGTGCTGTAGTAACAGAAGTTTCTCCAACAGTATATGCCCCAGATGCAGGGCTCGTAAATGATTCTGAAGAAAACAGCACTTGGCCTGATGAAGTGAAGGTGCTTCCTCCTGCTCCAGTATATAGAACTATTTTATTAGCTGGGTCAGCTCCAGCCACAAGATAATAGAAAGTTTGAGTTTAGTATAGCTTGTAGTTATATCTCCTCCATAAGGCAGATAAACGGTTACTGTATTGCTCACATCAACAAATCCAAGTCCAGAGATCGTTACTTTTTTTGATGTTGGGTCAAGAGTGGCTCTTGCTCCAATTGCTGCACTAGCTACAGGGATTTGTACTTTATCAGTTGCCCCAGTCCCTAAATTGCTTGATCCTAAAGAGCTAAATTCTACATCTAGATAATATAGGTTTGCTGAGTCTCCAAAATTAAATTTCATATTCAAAGCATGAAAAACTACAGCAATTGGAATTCCAGCATAATTGTCAGTGCACAGTGAAGCAACATTTAAATAATAATCTGTTAGTGATGTTATTACTGAGAAAACATAGCTCGAAAATTCAGTTACTAATCATCCATTTGCTGTAGATGTAGCCTTAGCCCAACACTCATAGAAAGTAGCCACATTTGATGCTACAAATGGCAATGAAACTTGAGCAGGATAATTTGAGTTGTCCCCATATGAAAAAGCAAACATATTCTTACCTCCTGTTGTAGGGTATGCGCCTGCATTAAATGTAATTATAATAGATCCTGGATTTCCAACACTGAGAACTCGGGTGTTTATAGCCGATTCAAGTGCTACAGCGCTTGAAGCATAATCTGAGCTTTGAAGTATTTTTTCTTTATATGTGGCATCATTAGAAATATAAGATGTAAGCAGCTGCACCCCTGAATTAGAAATTGGTAAACTGATTTTTAATGTGGTAGATGTAGACCAGTCGTTTTTTGGGGTCATATATCACATTAAATATTGGAATCCAATATATCCTCCTTTTTGTTCCCCTCCAGTGAGCGTTCCACCTGCAGGTATTTCATTTGTAGCAGTTGCAAAGAATTGGAAACTAGTCATAGGTACATAAGTCGAAGCAGAGTTAAATGACCAAGAGTATGGACTAGTAGTTTGATCAATATTCGCAGAGGTAGCTGAATCAGTAGTTACTATTGAGGCAATTCCAGCTCCTGTGGTAAGTTTGGTCAATAATGTGATTGAGATAGCTGTATATGCTGCCAAAGTAGCATCTCAAGCTATAGTTATAGTTGCCTTTGAGCCACTGACACTGCATGTAATATACTTCTTTTCTTGGAGTGGCGCTGCAAGCGCAGGCCACTCCATGCGGAATTCCTGTGTTGGTTTAACCAACATAGGAGTTGGTCGAACCAAAACTGTGCGTTGGTTCGACCAACCCATGAATTCCGCGTGGAGTGGCCTGCGCTTGCAGCGCCACTCCAAGGAGGTTTCTATACCTTTTATGTAGTTATTCAAATAGCATTTTCCTCTAGCATTATGGAGTGTGTCCTCATGGTCTTGCCACCAGTACCCAGAAGAAATATCTGCGTTGCCGTCAAAGGTAATGACGATTGTCCCATATGTAATTGCGTGGGCTGCTTGAAAAGTGAGTTTAGTAAACAAGTAAAAACTGTTTGAGCTGCTATCTGGGATGTCAGTTGAAGCTAAATATATGTTATAAGGAACCCACGAGATAATTGTTACGGAGCCTGGGACTGGTGCCAATGGCCCAGTTCCAGCATATTGAGCAAGCAACTTTGTAGTTCCCCACCTCCAGATTTTTAGATTCCAACTGAAGCTTGACGCTGAAATAGTTGCAAGAGGAAGAATAAAGCTGGAAACTTGAAGCTTGACCTGATAACTTGAATTTATAATCACGTCTTGAGAAAGCCCATATATATAAATACTGTTTGTAGCAGGATTTACGGTTGATTTAGCAGTATTATATCCTCCATTAGCCCCTCCACTCGCTGCAATAGCACAAGGTAGGCTATTTTCTCCTTTAGGACCTTTAATATAGTTAGTAAAGCTTCAAATATCGACAGAAGTGCAAGTTGGGCTTGAAAAAATTGTCCAGCGGCTGTCAGGGATTATTTCAAAAATGTCATGTTTCCAAAGATTAATGCCAGCAGGAATTGCAAAAGTAAAGTAAAGCCCATCTAAGAAGCCAACAACAGCTGTAGTAGAGGTCAAATTGACTGTACTTACTGTCAAAGAATTAGAAAGAGAAATAGAGGCTGAAACTGTAACACAACCAAAAATGTAGTTTGCGTTGTAGATTTGCCCAGATGTTGAAGTTTTAGTCACAATTTGGAAAGGCCCATAGACTCCGGCAGGAGGTAAAGGTGTTGCCAAAGTAAAAGAATATGAAGTATCAGTATTTGCCTTTATTGCGATAGAGTCAGATGTATAAGTTGTTGTGCTTGAAAAAGTTGATGGCACAGTCACAATAACAATTCCCAAATTCCCAGTTGTCGGCAAAGATGTTTGAGGTCTAAAATTGATATTGACAGTAACACCACTGGTCCCAGAGTTGGCTTGAGAGAGCTCAATAGGATTAGGAGCCCAAGTATCTTTTCATCATCTGATTTTTCCAGGATCCAAGTATCTATCTTTAGGAGTTCTTCTAGGATCTCCCACAGCTAGTCATATAAGGGCTAGAAAGCTTATAAGACCTTTCATTTTTGAGCTTAGATATTAAAGTTTATTAAGAGCCCAGATTTTTTGACATGGAATCATGAGGACTCGTTTTTATGTAAAAGATACAAAAATAAAGAAAAAATTTAAGAAAGCAAGCCTTCTAAAGCTAGGAATGATAGAAAAAATTAGCATTTTAAAAATATACAAAACTTAAAAAGTGTAGAAGGAATACCAGGATTTTAGAAAATCTCTTTAGAACTCAAAAAGAAGCCTAATTAGCAAAGATAAATTAAAGGAAAATAAAGCAGCTATTAAAAATAGGAAAATACAGTGTCTTAACTCTGTCCTTAAATTTTAAAATACAGTAAAAATTCCATTTTTATGTAATTTAACCCCTTTAAATTTATTTTTTAAATAAATTCTATAGGTTAAAATAAAAGTCAAAAAATATACTTTTATGACTGATTATCCTTTAGTGACTGTGACAGCAGAGGATAAACTTGAGGAAACGGTAGCTGCTACCTTGAATGATGCTTTTTAGGTAGGGATATAATATCCTACAAGGCATCGAAAGAGTTGACTGTGCTTTAGAAGATTTATAAGATGACATGAAGAGTAAATAAAAATTGGAGCTGCTTAATATCATTAATTAGATCTAACCTAATGCAGCACTTATGTTTTTTTCCCAATTAGTCTACTTGAATAGTTATCTACTTCATCTTGCTTCCTCCACTATTTTTGCTAACACTTCTTCTAATTTAGCCAATTTATCTAAAAAATCTTCTGTCCACGTTTGTCTCTAAACTCCCCCCCCCCCCCTCCGTGAGCGAACAAAACCATTAGAAAAATCGCCATTTTTTGACCAAAAACCCACCCTCCGTGAGTGAACAAAAATATTTTTAATAGAAAAAATTTTAATAGAAAAAAAATTTTGCTATATAAGTGATAATTAGTATAATGAAATCTAGAGCTAATTCTGTTTAATTTTAAACAAATTGCGTTTTAAAACATAAATTTTGCAAATTAAATAGTATTTGCTTCCCAATTTTTGCAAATTAGGATTTTTTTTAAATTTCGAAAAAAAATATTTTTTATAAAATTTATATATAAATTGTTTTTAAAAAAAAAAAAAATAACCCCCCTCCGTGAGTGAACAAAATTTTTTTGTTCGCTCACGGAGGGGGGGGGGGAGTAAGCATTTCTAATGAAATAACTTTATTGCTGCACTTCACTTCAGATTTCCTTAACTCTACCTTCGCCCATCAGAACCATCATTGCTTCTCCCTTCTCTTCCAAGCTGTTGCTAGCCGTTCTCATAAATCATATATGCCTTTTTCCTAGTAAACTTATATTTTTAGCTCTTCTTCATTTTCGTCTTTATCTTATTTTTCATCTTCAGCTTTTTCCATTCTTTTTTCATCCTCCGCTCCTCTTAGGATCATCTCCATCATCTAAAAACCCTTGATTAACTAAGGAGCACGCCATGATCCTTATTCTCCTTTCCCAGATTTTTAGTTTTCTATTATTCTTTATATCTTCTCAAACTTCTTCTTCCCTTCGTTTTTTAGATGCTTTAATTTAAGACAGAAATTTTTCATCAAACTTCTCCTTCTCTTTCTTTTCTAGATGCTTTAATTTAAGACGGAAAATTTTCATCACGCTCTTACAGGGCTACTTCTTCTAATTTAGTCATTAATTCTGGCAAATATTCAGTTATTCTGTCCATTACCTGGATCAGTCCTTCCAAATACAGCATATCTCCCTCATGGAAGCTATTTCCTTGCATAGACTAGCTAAATACTTTTTGTCAGTCCTACTCTTGTCTTCATCTTCGCCACTCCCTTCAGTGTCTCAGCTTATTCTTCCTTCAATTACCGTAATTCGTCCTCCCAAGATTCAGCTCAAAAATTTTTTCACTATCTCAGTCAAAGAACTCCAAAGTCCTTCCTTAATCTTTGGCCAAATTCCAAAACATCTTTGATGAGTCAGGGCTTCTTGGCATTTTTAGGCTCTATTAAATTAAAGTAATTGTTTGATACCATTTACTTGCTTAACCTAATTTTAATTATTATAAGCTTTATATCAGAATAATCCTCGATCTAAAAATTAAAATACTGTTTGTAGCCGAAATACTTTATTTTTGATAATTCATATGAAAATAAGCAATATTTTAATTTTTGCATATAAGATTTATAAAGGCTTCTGCAAATTTTAGCTTTCTTTATGTCAAAGAAAAATCAGCACAAATTAGATTTGTGTATAAAATAGGAAAAATATGAAAAAATCAGAAAACTATAGCGCATGCAATATTAATAAATTTTAAAATTCAATTTTTGATCTTAGCTACAGTCCACATAGTTGAATAATTTTTTTGACAATACTTACATCTAAAAAGACCAAGGCTGATTTTTATAAATGCAAAGTAAAGAATGACAGAAATATTGAACAAATTAACTTAAAAAACTGAACCAAAAATCAAGATCTTAAAATTAAAAACATCGAAGTAGAAGAATAAATAGGAAATTGGCACCTATTGCTCTCTCAGTTTACAATTTGAAAAATCTGAATTTCAAAATTTAAATCTTTATAGCAGGCAAATCCTATTTTTATTATAAAAGCTAAAAAAAACCTTATTTCAGCCTTCGGTGATTCAACAAAAATTTTTTTATTAAAAACAAATTTATTTATTTGTGATAATTATTATTATAAATGATATCTCTAGCTAATCCTGGGTAATTTTAAACAGCTGGCTTTTTAAAAAAATAAATGTTGCAAATTAAACTAATTTTTATTTCTCAATTTTGCAAATTAGAATTTTTTAAAATTTTGAAAAATAAAATTACTATAAATTTTAAAAAAAGAACCCCTCTCTGTTAGCGAACAAAATTTTTTTGTTCGAGCTAATGGGGGAGTTTTTATTATCTTCTGAAAAGAATTATTGAAGATACTCATAATAAATATATTATAAGTAAATTAAAGGGATTGAAGTATGGAGATTTAATACCTTGTAAAAAAATTAATATTAAATAGGGCGCTTTTCGCATCAAAAGTATAAGGAGCTTATGGAGCCTGTGGGTGTGTTAACTTGGCGTGGCAGAGTGGCATTGATTAGTGGCCCATATCGAAGGATCGATGGGCGTGCATTATTGATGCTTCAAGTGATGCTGCTGGTGCGGCTTCAGTATTTCGACTGCGGAGTGTGCTGTTTCTTTTTTTTAAGTTTTTTTAAAGTTTTGATGCTTTAAATTTAGTTTTTAACTAATTTTTAAACGAGAGAAGTGCGGAATCTTCCGCTTTAAGTAAGTAAATAAATACCTTGTGAGCTTTTTAAGTTTTTAGAGGCTTCAATGCTATAACTAAAATCAGATGACTTTATCAGAACATATAGTAAATTAATTATTTTTATTATTTAAATCCCCTCCGCAAAGAGCAACAACATTTATTCACTCACAAATAGCTATTTTTTTTAATTTTATATGCAATTACCATCTTAAACTCTCTCTCCCACCCCCCATCCTTGATCGAACGACTCGCCATCGTTCGATCAAGGATGGGGGTTAAAAAAAATTTTTTTGGGAAAAAATTTATATATATATTTTTTTTATTTACTTTTAAATAAGAGGGTTAAGAGTATTTAATATTATTTTTACAGCAAAAAATTGAATTAATTTCATAAAAATACCAAATTTTTAATATTTTGATTTATTAGTTACCACTTTAAACTGTATAAATTTTAATTTGTTCCTTATTGAATTAATTTTTTTTTTTTAAATTTTAAAGAATCTCTATTTTATTAGATTATTGAGTTTTTAAGCCTAGGTTGATGACTAAATCACCTCTGATGGTTGATTCCGTAGCTTTTTGTCGTCTCAAAGCTCTGAAAACAACTTCATTAGGTACATCTTCCCAAGCTTTTGATAAGTAATATATTTTTTATATACATAAAAATTTGCATGATATGAAAATCGTTCGATCAGAAGAAGAAAAAATTTACCTTATCCCTACTCAATTTCACAGCGTCACACTACTTCCACCAACACATACAGAACCAGCATCACTCCAAGCACCACTCCCAGAACCAGCATTACTCCAAACGCCATCACTCCTAGAAGAACCAACACCACGTTCGATCAAGGATGGGGTCAAATAAATTTATAAAAAAAGTGATTTTAATGTATAAAATTGCTGAATTACAAATAGAAAAATTTTGTTCTCTAATCAAAAGGGGAGCAAGGAAAAGAATGAATTTTCCTATATTGAATTTCAAGAAAAAATCCCAAAATGAAGCATAAATACTGTCCTTCTTATTATACAAAGCATTTTAATATATGGTTGCTTTATCTCCACTTAATTTAGAAAAAGAAGCAAATTAGTATGAGAAAAGCACAAGATAAAATGCATAAGCATAATTAAACAGAAAATAAGGCATAATTAAATAGAAAAACGTAAAACCTAAGAATTAGATGATATGTAAAGGATTGGCAAGTTAAGGCTTCCTAGCCAGTCAAGTTCCAGGATATAAAAAATATAGATGAATTAACCATAAGATTACTCTTTTTATTTTTCCTTTTTAATATGTTTAAGCTGAAAAATTAATTGATTAAAGACACAGTAAAGATAAAGCTTAGTTAAGTAAGGTACAGATAATAACAAAAAATGCACTTGCTCCCATCATAAATGCACTGCTGTCATCACTTGAGGCCCAAGAAGTCATAAATGTAATGTTTTGCAAAGGAGTAGCTGAGGTATAGTCAATATAAGAAGGTTACTATTGCATGCAGTAAAATAGAGGGCATAAGAAGTCCATGCGGACAAACCTGCAACTGTAATTCCCATCATTAATAATAAAAAAATTTTACATATAAAATCATTAGAAACAAATTAATCGGTACTTGTGGTACCTGCTGCAGTTGAAGCTGCTACAGTAACGGCATTAGTTATCCCACTAGTCATAGAGTCTATAAGATAACCATTAGTTGCAGCATGATAAGTATTTACAGATGTAAAACAAGTTAATGAGGTTGTAGTAGTGGAGGATGGGATTATATGGAACACCTTTACGGTAACTACTCCTGCAGGAATTTGAGAAAATTGAGACAAGGTAATTGTCGATGAGCTTATGACACATTTTTGAGGATAATCTGCAGAGTAATCAGTGAACCCAACACCTTGACAAGTTGTACCTTGGATTGTTGAGCTTGAGGTGAAGACAGTGAATGAGTCTGAAAGAACAATAGAAATCATTCCGCCAGCAGTGACTGGATTTACAGTTGCAAATGTAAGAGTTAGTGTAGAATCAACTGAATCTGAACCTTTAGTGTATAACTTGTCCATTGAACACGTATCCGATGTAATTGTAGCAGCGCTTACCTTAATACTAGAAATTGTGCTTATAGAATAACAGGCAGCTCCTATTATGCCTGTTGCGTACACTACGAAACTTCCAGCTGTAGTACCATCTTCAGATGCTCCAGTAGTTGGTGGAGCATTTAAGCTACTCAAAGTCAAACTAGTAGCAGTACTACTATTGAGTGAGACCGAGGATCCAGATGGAATTAATCCGATAACGAATCCACCTGCAAAGGAGCTACTTGACGAAGAAACACCATAAACTGGTGTTAATGTTGTAGATCCTATGGTCAATGTATAGCTGCTTGGCAAAGTAAAGCCTGGAGAAAGTCCAATTCCAACATAATTAGAAATTGTTGTAGCTCATGGAGTTTTGAGGCTTGCAGTAGTAGTAGAAGAACCGCCTACAGTATAAGCTGCACCTGAAGGGCTTGTTATTGATGCTGAGCTGAATAATGCACTCGAGAAACTAAAAAGAGGTTCTGAAATAGAATTTGTATATAAGATCATCTTATTTGAAGGATCTGCTCCATCTTTTAGATAATAAAAAGTGAGGGATCCGACTAAAGCTATCTTATTTCCGTTTGGAAGCCAAAAATTAACTGATTCACCTGCGCTCACAGATCCAAGCCCAGAAACAGTTACTACATTCTGGTAAATGGTGGCCATAGGATTAAACCCACTGCCAACTGGGACTATAGGGAAGCTGCTTCCATCACCCAAGCCACTGCCCAAATTAGCAGGTATTGATGAACCTGTAAAAGAAATATCAAGATAATAATGGTTGGAAGTGTCTGCAAAGTTAAATGCAAGAGCATAAGCATAAAAAGTAACATAAATTGGAACTCCGACATATTCATCAGCACATAATGGAGCATATTTTAAGCTACTCGATGTAGTTGATCCAGGAAAGACTGAATAAACATAGCTGGAAAATTCAGAGGCTGCTGTAGTTCCTAATGGAGGTGATGATTTAGCCCAGCACTCATAAAAAGTTGCAACATTTGAAGTTACAAGCGGGAGAGCAGTTACAGTAGTATCAGTAGTTGATGGATCTCCATAGGCAAATACATAAACATTTCCAGATGAGGTTGGAGCAGCGCTTGAAGCAATTGTAATGGTAATCGATCCTGGGATTCCTGATTTTACCTCTGAGGATATAGATACATCAGAACTAACTCTTGAGCTCATGAATAAGCAATTTTTACTTATTATTCAAGAGTTAAGAAATATTGTCAATAGTAAATTTATATAAGTAAACGAGGTTTTGTTTATTATATTACCGAAATTTTTATTTTAGGCATTTTATAAGAGCATTTCTCTCTAATAATAAAAACAAATTTAATATTTTATTTCTTGGCTAGAAACTGCTAATAATAAGCTAATTTGTTATTTTTGGGGAGTAAGTAATGCAGCTGTAGATGAGTTAGTTGCCTTAGCATCTAAAAATAATGCAGTTGATCTAATGTAGGGTTGGAGCAATTGTACCCCTGTGCCTGAAAAAGCTAAGCTTACAACTAAACTATAACTGGCAGGCCAAAAAATTAAAGACCAGCCTACTCAAAAATCATTATAAATAAACAGAAAAAATTAATAAAAATATAAAAAAATAATTATCAACTATTTAGCCATCTTTTAATATTTTACAAAAAGATTTAAGGTTTATACATATTATTGTTAATCCATATTGTTAAACCTTCCTAACTTCGATAAATATTATAATAAGTCTAATTAAATTATATATACAAATAAGGGTGGGACATTTATATTTAACAATTGGCTGCCCAAGTAGTTGATGGCGTTGCAGCCCACATCAAGTATCTAGATTACCTCCTTTTTGCAAGCCTGAAACAAAAAGTGATGGATCTTTATACTCAATTGTACCAGCAGTTGAACCACTCCACGCCGTTCCAGAAGCTGCATAAAACTGGAAATTAGTCATAGAGGTATAAGCTGTTGTAGCTGAGCTGCCAAATGTCCAAGCATATCCTGCAGTAAATTGATCAATAACATTAGTAGAACTTGTTGCATCATTGCTTGTTATTGAAGAAATTTTAGCACCTACACTAAGCTTCGTTAAAAGAGTAATAGAAATTGCAATATTAGCAGCAAGGCCAGAACTTCTGTTACCAAAGTAAATGGTTGCTGACTGACTTGAAATACTTACAGCGCAAGTCACACCTTTTTCATAGGTATTCAAATAGCATAAAGCTTTATTATTTGACCCTGATCCATCATAAGCGTCTTGTCACCATTTGCCACCATTAATGTCTACGTTGTTGTTAAAGGTAATAATAATTGATCCAGCTGTAATTGGATGAGCTGTTTGCAAAGTGAGTATAGTAAAGATATAAAAAGCGCTAGAAGTATTTGGAATATCTGATGTTTGCAAATTAGAATTATATGGAGCCCATGAGCTTACTGTTATAGTTCCAGCGACTGGTTGCAATGGTCCGCTTCCAGCAAATTGAGCAAGAAGGTTGGTAGTTCCCCATCTCCAGATTTTTAGATTCCAACTGAAGCTTGATGATGAAACAGCTGAAGAAGGCAAAGTAAAGCTGGAAACTTGAAGCTTGACCTGATAACTTGAAGTTATAATCACGTCTTGAGAAAGCCCATATATATAAATGCTGTTTATCATAGAAGGAGAGGTTGATTTAGCAGTGCTGTATCCTCCTTTAGCCCCTCCACTTGCTGCAACAGCACAAGGTAGGCTATTGTCTCCGTTAGGACCTTTGATATAATTAGTATTGCCTGAAATGTCAACAGAAGCACAAGTTGGGCTTGAAGGAATTGTCCAGTAGCTGTCAGGGACGATTTCAAAAGTGTCGTGTTTCCAAAGATTAGAGCTAGCAGGGATTGTAAAAGTGAAGTAAAGTCCATCTGAGGAACCAACAATTGCTGTAATAGAGGTCAAATAGACTGTGCTTACTGTTAAAGAATTCGCAGAAGCTGAAGAAACTGAGGCTGAAACTGCTACACAACCGAAAACGTAGTTTGCGTCGTAGATTTGCCCAGATGTTGAAGTTTTAGTTACTATTTGGAAAGGCCCGTAGACTCCGGCAGAAGGTAAAGTTGTTTCTAAAGTAAAAGAATACGAAGTATCAGTATTTGCCTTTATTGCCATAGAGTTAGAAGTATAAGTTGTTGTGCTTGAAAAAGTTGATGTCACAGTCACAATAACAAACCCCATATTTCCTGTTGTTGGTAAAGATGTTTGAGGTCTAAAATTGATATTGACAGTGACACTGGAAGTCCCAGAATTAGTTTGAGAGAGCTCAATAGGATTAGGAGCCCAAATATCTTTTCATCATCTGATTTTTCCAAGATCCAAGTATCCATCTTGAGCAGTTCTTGAAGAATCACCTGTAGCTAGTCATATAAGGGCTAGAAAGCTTATAAGACTTTTCATTTTTGATCTTAGATATTAAATTTTGCTTGAGAGCCCGGATTTTTTTGGCATGGAATCATAAGGACTCTTTTTTAATAAAATTAAAAAATAAAGATAGAAAAATTTATAATCCTAGTTAAAGGCGAAAATTTAAAATTTAGGTCTCAGCATATACAAAAAACTAAAAAATATGGAAGAAATGCCAGCTTTCTAAAAAATACAAAAAATAAAAAATGTGGAAGAAATGCCAACATTTTAGAAAATTTCTTTAGAACTCAAAACGAAGCCTAATTAGCAAAGATAAATTAAAAGAAAAATAAAAAGCTTTAGAAATAGCAAAATATAGTGACTTAACCCTCTCCTTAAATTTTAACAAAACAGACATTTTTATGTAGTTTTAATCCCTTTAAATTTATTTTTTCAATAGATTCTATAGGTCAAAAAATATACTTTGTGACTGATTATATTTTAGTGACTGTGACAACAAAGGGATAACTTGAGGAAACGGTAGCTGCTGCCTTAAATGATGCTTTTAAGGTAGGCATGCCAATTCCTACAAGCAATGAAAGATTTTGCTGTGCTTTAGAAGCTTTATAAGATGAGAAAACTTATCATAAAAAATAAAGCCAATTAGCATCAGGGATAACAGCAAGTAGGGGAATTATTAATTGAGAAGAAGAAGAAGAAGAGGGCTTTATTTTGATTGAAAGACTGTTGCATTATATAAGAAAAAACCTTAATTAAATTCAAGAAAAGTAAATTAAAGCCTTGCTCAAAGAAATCTTTAATTAAGTCATTATTTAATTAAGCTTATCTTATGGCAAGCTCTACTTCTTGTTTATTACATTAGTCTAATCGTATTACGAGAGTATCAGCTGCTAAGCTGTTGACGTACTCACCCAGACACGAAGGTCCCTCCGCTTTGAGACGTCGCATACAGAACTTCAACTTAATGGCTCGCCTGCTCTGTTAAACGTCTCCTCCTTGCAAGCTACACCCTACTCCAGTTTTGAGTGGGCAGATTTAGGAATTCTGCAGCCTTACGTGAGACTGTGGGATACAAGGTTGTCCACACAGAAAAACCCAAAAATGGATTTTTTGGTCGACTTGCGGCAAAAAGAAAAAGTTGAAGCCCAGGGCAAAGCTTCTGAATTCTCACTAGCGGCATTGCCCGATGGCCTGGGCGTTCCCTGCAGGCATAGCTGGGCGTCTCCTTTCCAACTTCAACCTTCATTTACCCTTGAGGAAAAAACCAACTCCGGAAGCGGACTAGGGCTAGGCTCCTGGAGGAATTGCTTACCTAGCATAGCTGTCGGTAAAACCTTGCCGGATATACTTTAAATAGGGCTCGAGACTGCTTAGCCGAGAGGCTAAGCCTAAGTTGAGACGCCTTATTTAAAGTATTACATTGGTTTAATCAAAAGTCTCGATTATCTTTCCCTATTTATTGCATTTTATATCGTAAATATTTTGGATTATATTGTCTCAATATTTGGTAAATCCATTTCCAGAAGGAAGTGCTTTTAAATTTTTAAATATATTCTTGCTTTATACAATATTGATTTTTTTTAATGCTCTTTAGACTTAATCAAATACGTTTGCACTTATTATTAAAATTACATTTATGGTATAATAGCTTCATCTAAACATTATTTGTAACAAAACGTAAAACATCTCGAAGTTTTGCTTGGAATTTAGGATTTTCTTAAATTTTATAATATTTTCGTGAAAATTGTTTGCTAATACCAAAGCAGCACTGCATAGAAATCATTTTATCATATAATCTTGCAAATTTCTTATAAATGGCATAAAGAGTTAATAAAAATTGAAGATGCTTGATAAGATCATCACCATTATTTATTAGATATAGCCTAATGCAGCCCTTATGGGTTTTTCTCCATTAGTCAACTTGAATAGTTATCTGTTTCATCTTGATTCCTTCACTATTTTTGCTAATACTTCTTCTAATTCAGAAAATTTACCTGGCATTGTTTTATCCCTAACTCCCCCTCCATGAGCGGGTTATTTTTTTTTTCAAAATTCAAAAAAATTCTAATTTGTAAAAATTGAGAAGCAAATATTTAATTTAATTTGTAAAACTTATGATTTTATTATACTAATTATCATTTATATATCAATTTTTTTTTCAGAAAAAAATTTTTTGTTCGCTCACGGAGGGTGGTTTTTTGGGCAAAAATAGGGATTTTCCAATGGTTTTTGTTCGCTCACGGAGGAGGGGTAAGCATTTCTTAATGAAATACTTTACTGCACTTCAGATTTTCTTATCTCTTCCTTTGCCCATCAGAACCATCATCGATTCTACCTTCTCTTCAAGCTGTTGCTGGATTTTCTCATCAACCATTCATCTTCTTTATTTTCGTCTTTATCTTCTTTTTCATCTCCAGCTTTTCCCTTTTTTTTTCATCCTCTGCTTCTCTTAGGATCATTTCCATCATCTAAAGCCCTTCATTATTCAAGAAATTCACCGTTATCCTTATTTTTCTTTCCTAACTCCCCCCCCCCCCCCTCCGTGAGCGAACAAAACCATTAGAAAAATCGCCATTTTTTGACCAAAAACCCACCCTCCGTGAGTGAACAAAAATTTTTTTAATAGAAAAAATTTTAATGGAAAAAAAATTTTGATATATAGATTATAATTAGTATAATGAAATCTAGAGCTAATTCTGTTTAATTTAAAACAAATTGCGTTTTAAACATAAATTTTGCAAATTAAATTAATATTTGCTTCCAATTTTTGCAAATTAGGATTTTTTTAAATTTCGAAAAAAAAAAAATTTCTATAAAATTTATATATAAATTTTTTAAAAAAAAAAAAAATTAACCCCCCTCCGTGAGTGAACAAAATTTTTTTTGTTCACTCACGGAGGGGGGGGGGGGAGTAAGTATTCAGTTTTCTCTCCCTTCTTTAAATCTTTTTAGGCTTCTTCTTTTCTATATGCTTTAATTTAATACGGAAATTTTTTGTTCATCAGGCTCTTTCAGGGCCAGTTTTTCTAATATTTTATTGATTCTGGCAAAAAATCAGTTATTCTAGTATCTGCTCCTCCCCTTATGCTCCTTCCCATTTTGCCTGCTCTGTCCGTAACCTGGATCAATCCTTCCAAATGCAGCAGATCTCCCTCAAGCAAGCTGTTTTCTTTCTGGACCTCCTTGCTACTCCCACTTTTGCCTTCATCTTCGTTGCTCCTTTCAGTCTCACCTCATTCTTCCTTCAATTACCATATTTTCTCCTCCAAGGATTCCAGCTCATCCAATAGCAAAATTTTCTCACTATCTTAGCCAAAGCGCTCCAAATTTCCTTCTCATCTGCTTAATCTTTGGTTAAATTCCAGTAGCTTTGATGAGTCAGGCCTTCTTGGCATTTTTAGGCTCTATTAAATAAAAGTAATTGTTTAATAGCAAAATTACTTGCTTAGCCTGATTTTAATTAGTATAATCTTTATATAAAAATAATTACTCTGCTCAATCTAAAAATTAAAATACTGTCAGAAGCCGTAACACTTTATTTTTGATAATTTATATGAAAATAAAGAATATTTTTAAGTTTTTATATTATTAAATATCTCAGCCTTTTTGCATAAGAGATTTATAAAGGTTTCTGCAAAATTTTAGCTTTCTTTATGTAAAAGAAAAATCAACACAAATTAAATTTATATACAAAATAGGGAATATATGAAAAAATCAGAAGACTAGAGCCCAAGTAATATTAATAAACTTAAAAATTTTAAAACTCAATTTTTGATTTTAGCTGCAAGTCCATAGAGTTGAATAATTTTTAGACAATATTTACAATCTAAAAGACCAAGGCTAATTTTTCTAAATGCAAAATTAAAGGATGGCAGGAATATTAAACAAATTAACTTAAAAAACTGAACACCAAAAGCCTAGATTTTAAAACTAAAAAAGTTGAAGGAGTATAATTAATAGGAATACGCCCATGACTATCTCAGTTTACAATTTGAAAATCTGAATTTCAAAAGTTTAAAAAATTAAATCTGTATAGCTTCTATTTACTCGGCAATCCACTTTTTATTTATTATACAAGCTAAAAAAATCTTGCTTCCCTTCTGTGAGTCAACAATAATTTTTTGAAAAAAAATTTGATGTATATAAGTAATAATTCTGTATAATGATATCTCTAGCTAATTCTGGTTAATTTTAAACAGCCGGCATTTTAATGTATAGAAGCCACCTGGAAGATATTAATTATATAGGAGCATCTCCTCCTGTGCAAGATTATCACATAAGGCAAGCTCGCAAACATGGGAAAATTAAAATTTCTGTATAAATATGCAAATATCAGTCTGGAAAAAGAAATTATCTAATAATGATAAATACTGTGTCAGTTAATGCAGCTAAATCAAGATTTGTATTATTCTTGCATCAGGAACATTTTTAAAAAATACTCAATGAAAGCTGGCGAAGTATAACTCATAAGTAAATAATTTTGATAAATGGCATGATATGATAACGATCATCAACTAACTGGTGTAAGCTACTGATGTGACACGAGTTACACTTTCTAAAATTAAATATAAAAACTTAAAAGCTTAACATTATATATTGATTCATCTAAATGTCACGCCTGGGGACGTATAGAAACTATGATGAAAATTAAGCTTTGTTAATGATTCAAGTAATTAAATCCACAATAATACATAAATAAGAAAAAGATTCATCTGTACTTTTTGCACTACTTGAAAGGGATGTTTAAATAATATTTTTTTAATTATACTAACACAAATTTTAATTTTGTATGAAGCTGCAAGAGTTATATTAGGCGGTTGCCCCAGCTACATTTGTTTATGGCTTAGAAACAAATGAATTAGTATTTGTGCTACCTACTGCAGTTGAAACTGCTACAGTGACAGAGTTAGTTAAGCCTATTGCAAAATCTATAACTCCGTTATTTGCATCATAAGTTGTGACATCTGTAAAGCAATTTATTGAGCTTGCAGCCGTGGAGGTTGGGATTACATGGTACAGCTTTACACTGATCTGACCTGCAGCAATCTGAGAAAATTGAGTCAAAGTGACTGTTGTCCCTGATACAGAACAAAATTGTTGCAGAGTTTTGGATTGGTCAGAGAACCCAACTCCTTGGCATGTGGTTGCAAGATGATTTGATAATGGCAATAGCCAGGCACTTGAAGCTATAGTAATAGTAATTTTTCCACCTGCAGGAATAGGGTTTACAGTATTAAATGCTAAGGTGAGGGTAGAATCGACTGAGTCTGAGCCTTGAGCGTAGAGTTTGTCTAATGTGCAGCTATCTAAAGTAATTGTTGCAGGGTATATAACTACTGTTAATGGGGATGATTGTGATGCACATATGCATTGGATGCCTATTTCAGAGCCTGCTATAAATACAGTAAGCGTTCCTGTTATTGCCCCTGCTCATGACCCTGTAGAAGATGGAACATTTAGGCCCCTATCCATTGAAAGAGTGTTTGCTGTTCCATGAGTAACTATCATACTGGCTGAAAGTGGTGCAATCATGAATCCTCCTGAAAATGAATAAACACTATACAAATTTGCAGAATTTGAGCCTAAGCTTAGTTTAGTAGATGAAGAAGTAAAACTTACAGGTAGTCCAATTCCAATCCAGCCAGCAGCTACATCAGAAGATACCCCAGAGTTAGGTGCTACACTTAGACTTGTAGTAACAGAAGTTCCTCCAACAGTATATGCCCCAGATGCGGGGCTTGTAAATGATCCTGAAGAAAACAAAACTTGGCCTGATGAAGTGAAGGTGCTTCCTCCTGTTCCAGTATATAGAACCATTTTATTAGCTGGGTCAGCTCCAGCCACAAGATAATAGAAAGTCTGAGTTGTAGTATAGCTTAAGGTTATATCTCCCCCATAAGGCAGATAAACAGTTACTTTAGTGTCCGCTTCAACAAATCCAAGTCCAGAGATAGTCACTGTTTCTGATGATGGATCAATAGTGGCGGTCGCTCCAGTTGCTGCACTTGCTACAGCGATTTGCACAATATCAATTGCCTCAGTCCCTAAATTGGTTCGTCCTAAAGAACTAAAAGCTATATCTAAATAATATAGGTTTTCTGTGTCTCCAAAATTAAAATTAATATTCAAAGCATGGAAAACTACAACAATTGGAATCCCAGCATAATTGTCAGTGCACAGTGAAGCAACTTTTAAATCAAAATCTGTAAGTGATGTTATTACTGAGAAAACATAGTTAGAGAATTCAGTCATTGATCCATCTGCTGTAGATGTAGCCCAAGCCCAGCACTCATAGAAAGTAGCCACATTTGATGCTACAAATGGCAATGAAACTCGAGTAGAATAAATTGAGTTATCCCCATATGAAAAAGCAAACATATTCTTACCTCCTGTTGTAGGGAATCCGAATGCATTAAATACAATCGAAATAGATCCTGGAGCTCCAGCACTGAGAGTTGGGGTATTTATAGCCGATTCAAGTGCTAGGTTGCTTGAAGTATAATCGAAGCTTTGAAGTATTTTTTCTTTATATGAGGCACCAATAGTAATATAAGACATAAGCAGCTGCACCCCTGAATTAGAAATTGGTAAATTGATAATTAATGTGGTGGTTGCAGACCAGTCGTTTTTTGGGGTCATATACCACATTAAATATTGGATTCCAGTATATCCTCCTTTTTGTTCCCCTGAAGTGAGCATTCCACTTATAGGTATTTCATTTGTAGCAGTTGCAAAGAATTGGAAACTAGTCATGCTTGTATAAGTTGAGGAAGCTCTAGAGTTGAATGACCAAGAGTATGGACTATTAGTTTGATCAATAGTCGCAGAGTTAGTTGAATCAGTAGTTACTATTGAGCTAATTCCAGCTCCTGTGGTAAGTTTGGTCAATAATGTGATTGAGATAGTTGTATTCGCTGCCAAAGTAACTTTATCTGCTATAGTTATAGTTGCCTTTGTGCTACTGACACTGCATGAAATACCTTTTACGTAGGTATTCAGATAGCATTTTGCTCTAGTATCAACGGATGTACTTGCATGATCTTGCCACCAATACCCGGAAGAAATATCTGCGTTGCCGTTAAAGGTAATGACGATTGTCCCATATGTAATTGCGTGGGCTGCTGAAAAAGTGAGTTTAGTAAACAAGTAAAAACTGTTTGAGCTGCTATTTGGGATGTCAGTTGAAGCTAAATTGCTGTTATAAGGGGCCCATGAGCTAATTGTTACGGCACCTGCGACTGGAGTCAATGGCCCATTTCCAGCAAATTGAGCAAGCAAATTCGTGGTTCCCCATCTCCAGATTTTTAGATTCCAGCTGAAATTTGAAGATAAAATAGTTGCAAGAGGAAGAATAAAGCTTGAAACTTGAAGCTTGACCTGATAACTTGAAGTTGTAATCATGTCTTGAGAAAGCCCATATATGTAAACACTGTTTGTAGCAGGAGTTGCGGTTGATTTAGCAGTGCTATATCCTCCATTAGCCCCTCCGGTAGCTGCAATAGCACAAGGTAGGCTATTGTCTCCGTTAGGACCTTTGATATAGTTAGTAATGCCTGAAATATCAACAGAAGTGCAAGTTGGGCTTGAAGGAATTGTCCAATAGGTGTCAGGGACAATTTCAAAAATGTCATGTTTCCAAAGATTAGTGCCAGCAGGAATTGTAAAAGTAAAGGTAAGTCCATCGGAGGAGCCAACAACAGCTGTAGTAGATGTCAAAGTGACCGTGGCTACTGTCAAAGAATTCGCAGAAGGTGAAGAAATAGAGGCTGAAACTGCGACACAACCAAAAATGTAGTTTGCATCGTAGATTTGCCCAGATGATGAAGTTTTAGTCACAATTTGGAAAGGCCCATAGACTCCAGCAGAAGGTAAACTTGTTCCCAAAATAAAAGAAAACGAAGTATCAGTATTTGCATTTATTGCGATAGAGTCAGATGCATAAGTTGTTGTGCTTGAAAAAGCTGATGGCACAGTCACAATAACAATTCCCAAATTCCTAGTTGTCGGCAAAGATGTTTGAGGTCTAAAATGTACAGTGACAATGACACTGGAAGTCCCAGAGTTGGTTTGAGAGAGCTCAATAGGACTAGGAGCCCAAGTATCTTTTCATCATCTGATTTTTCCAGGATCTAAGTATCCATCTTTAGCATTTCTTCTAGGATCTCCCATAGCTAATCATATAAGGGCCAGAAAGCTTATAAGCCTTTTCATTTTTGAGCTTAGATATTAAAATTTGCTTGAGAGCCCGAATTTTTGGGCATGGAATCATGAGGACTTGTGTTTGTAAAAATTAAAAAATAAAGAATGAAATTAAAGAATAAAAGCCTCCTCAAGCTAGGAATGATAGAAAAAATTATAATTCTAGTGAAAGTCGAAAGGCGAAAAATTAAAATTAAAATTTTAGGTCTAAAAAATATGGAAGAAATGCCAGCATTTTAGAAAGTCTCTTTAGAGATCAAAAAGAAGTCTAATTAGTAAAGATAAATTAAAGGAAAAATAAAAAAGCTTTAGAAATAGGAAAATATAATGTCTTAGATAACTTAAAATCAAATTAAATTATTAGGCACACTAGAGAAGATCAACGAGACCTTAATCTGGTTTTAAACATAAAAAGATTGCAAAGACACATGCCATGGAAGTTGTAGATGCATCAGAAATATTTGCTAGAGCATTGGCGGATTTATTTCACGGTTGAAATAGCTTTTGCTATTGATAAGCTTGAAATCGTCAGATTTTGCTTGAGCTTATTGGTGTTTAGGTCGAAAATCATTGTGAAAAAGGAGAAAGTTGATTTCTGCTCTCGGAAAAAAATAAGGAAGGGTTATTGTAGCTAAAAAAGCATCAGCTAAAATTATCCTCGATCAACATACATATATCGGGTATGAGAATTCATACCCATGCTCTTTGTCAAATTTTAACAACACTACTACTGGAGCATGAAGTGACAAACCCTGTCAATGTGGGTGAAACGGAAAAATATTATCCAATTTCATCTGAAAATAAAGCTCAAGGTACTCAAGGACAAACACCAATGCTATTAGCCGTCTTATTGAGACATAGCTGAAAAATATAGCTTTTCTCTGCAAAAGCCAGTTAAAATCAAGAGTACTCCAGATACACTGATATACAGGGCAAAGCGCAATAGTCTCTGCAGTGCTCAGGAAGATTTTTTAAGAAGGAACTAATATCAATATCACCTTAGAGTCAAGATCAGATTCTGTATGCTTATTTTTATATTTACAAGGTCAGAAACCAAAGCTAAGAGCATCAAAGGCAAAGCATGAGAAGCTCGATATCTAAGGCATCGAATCAAGATTCAAGTTTGACAGAAACTTTTATATTTAGATGACTGATTTTCCTTTAGTAAATTATAACAGAAGGATAAATTGAGGAAACGGTAGCTGTTATATTAAATGGTGCTTTTAAGGTGGGCACATCAATTCCTACAAGGTAACTAAAGAGTTAACTGTGCTTTAGAAGTTTTATAAGATGAGCAAACTTATCATAAAAAATAAAGCCAATCAGTATCAGGGATAAAGGCAAGATATAGAGTCCTGCGACTGAAATTGTAGGATTGACTATTAATTGAGAAGCAGAAGAGTTTGAGGGCTATAAATTGATTGGAAGACTATTGCATTAATTGAAGAAAAATTATTAATGAGCTTCAAGAAAATTAAATTAGAGCCTTGCTAAAAGGGGCCTTTAATTAAGTGATTCTTGAATTAAGCTGATCTTATGGCAAGCTACTTCTTGCTTATTATATTAATCCATACCAAAAATCTCAATCTATTTTGCCTATTTTCTTGCATTATATATTGTGAATATCTTCATTTTTTAGGGACAATATTTTCTCAATATTTTTAAATCCATTTCCAGAAGTTTTTTTTAATTTTTGAACATTCTCTGCTTTATACAATATTCAAATTTTTTAATGCCCTTTAGCTTTATCAAATACGTTTGTACTTATTATTAAAATTGCTTTTTGATATTCATCTAGCATTATTTGTAATAAAAACGTAAAACATTTCGAAGTTTTGCTTGGAATTTAGGATTTTGTAATTTTTTTAAGATTTTTGTGGAATTGTTTGCTAATACCAAGCAGCTCTTTATGAAAATCATTTTATTTATATAATCTTGCAAATTTCTTATAAATGGCATGAAGAGTATTTAAAAATTGGAGTTGCTTGATAGCATCATCATTTATAAGATATAGCCTAATGTAATCCTTATTTTTTCCCCATTAGTCAACTTAAATAGTTATCTGCTTCATCTTGCTTTCTCAACTATTTGCTACCACTTTCTCTTGTTCAGCCAATTTATCTGGCAAATCTTTTCTCACATTTTATTCCTAACTCCCCCCCCCCCCTCCGTGAGCGAACAAAAAAATTTTGTTCGCTCACGGAGGGGGGTTAATTTTTTTTTTTTAAAAAAAATTTATATATAAATTTTATAAAAAATATTTTTTTCGAAATTTAAAAAAAATCCTAATTTGCAAAAATTGGGAAGCAAATATATTAATTTAATTTGCAAAATTTATGTTTTAAAACGCAATTTGTTTAAAATTTAAACAGGATTAGCTCTAGATTTCATTATACTGGTTATCACTTATATATCAAAATTTTTTTTCCATTAAAATTTTTTCTATTAAAAAAATTTTTGTTCACTCACGGAGGGTGGGTTTTTGGTCAAAAAATGGCGATTTTTCTAATGGTTTTGTTCGCTCACGGAGGGGGGGGGGAGTAAGTATTTCTCAATGAAATAGCTTTATTGCTGTTGCACCTCAAATTTCCTTATTTCATCCTTCGCTCATCAGAACCATCATTCCTTTTTCCTTCTTTTTCAAGCTGCTGCTGGTTTTTCTCATCATCAATTTATTCCTTTCTCCAATTAACCCCTACATTTTTAGCTCTTTTTCATTTTTTCTTTATCTTCTTTTGCATCTTCAGCTTTTCCGTTCTTTTTTCATCCTCTACTCATCTCCATCATCTAAAGCCTTTTATTAATTAGAGAACCCATTATAACCTTTATTCTTGTTTCCCATTTATTCAATTTTTCTTTTCCTTCTTTATATCTTCTCAAACTCATTCCCTTTCTTTTCTAGATGCTTTAATTTAAGACAGAAATTTTTCATCAGGCTCTTCCAGGCTATTTTTTCTAATTCAGTCATTAATTCTGGCAAATCTTCTGTTATTCTAGTATTTGCTCCTGCCCTTATGCTGATTCCTATTTTGCCTGCTCTGTCCATCATCTGGGTCAGCCCTTACAAATGCAGCAAATCTCCCTCAATGCAAACAAATTCTTGGGTAGCCTACCTAGACTTTTTGCTACTCAAACTCTTTCCTTAATCTTCGTCACTCCTTTCAGTCTCAGCTCATTTTTCCTCCAACTCCCATAGTTCCTCTTTCCAGGGCTCCAGCTCATCAAATAGCAAAAATTTCTCACTATCTGAGTCAAAGCACCTTAAATTTCCTTCCCGTTTGCTTTATCTTTGGTTAAATTAAGCCAGGCCTTCATGGCATTTTTAGACTCAATTAAAAAAGTAATTGTTTGATAGCAAAATCGATTCTTAGCCTGATTTTAATTATATCATCAATCTAAAAATTAAATTAATATCTGAAGCCAAAACTCTTTATTTTTGATAAATAGGTATATTTCATAAATTTACATGAAAATAAAGTTTTTATATTAATCGATATCTCAGAATTTTTGCATAGGAGATTTATATAGGTTTCTTCAAATTTTAGATTAGCTTTCTTTATGCAAAAGAAAAATCAACAGAATTTAAATTTATAAAATATGAAAAATTCAGAGAAGACTAGAGCGCATGCAATATCAATAGATTTAAAAATTCTGCTGAAGATCTAGCCTACAATTTTTGATCTTAGCTGCAAGTTGACTATTTTTTAGACAATAATTACAATTCAAAGCACCTTAATTTTCTAAATGCAAAATTAAAAGGTGGTAGGAATGTCAGACTAATTAACTGAACACAAAAATTAACATCATAAAATTAAAAAGTTGAAAGAGAATAATAAATATGAATAAATGCCCATTACTTTCTCATTTCAATTTAAATCTGAATTTCAAAAATTCAAAATATTAAATATTCATAACTTTTATTTACTTGGCAAATCTCTCTTTTTATTATGCAAGGTAAAAATTCTTAACTCATTAATGATTTTTTCAAGAAAATAGTTTTTTATCATCTTCTGAAGAAGATAATCTTAATAAATTTTATATCAGCAATTAAAAAGGCATTGAAATATGAAGATTTAGTTACTTGTGAGTTTTTAAGTTTAAGAAAAGCTTCATTACTATATAAGAGCTAAAATCAGATAGAATTATCAGAAATTATTGTAAATTAATTCTTTTTTCTTTAAATCCCCTCCAAAATGAGCTGAAAAATTTGCTCACTCACAGATAATTTTTTTAAATTTTATATGCAATTACAATCTTAAACTCTCTTAAGGAAATCTATTAGATAGGATAAACTATATAATTTTTTTATATTTAAATTATTAAAAAATCCCCTTGTTACAAATAGAAAAATTTAGCTCCTAATCAAGGGGGAATAAGGAAAAGAATAAAAGAAAGGTCTTCTTTTTAAAAATTGTTGAAAAGCATAATAACTTTCCTATATTAAAATCCAAGAAAAGCTTCTTTGCTAAATCCCAGAAGGTAGCATAAATACTGTCCATCTTGGTATACAAAGCATTTTTACTATATGATTGCCTCGCCTGTACTTAAATTCAATTTAAATTAGAAAAAGAAGCATATTAGTATGAGAAAAGTAAAAGATAAAATGCATAAGCACAATTAAACAGAAAATGAGGCATAATTAAATAGAAAAACATAAAATCTAAGAATTTAGAGGATTTGAAAAAGATTGGCAAGTTAAAGCTTTCCAGCCAGTCAAGTTCCAGGATAAAGGTGAGCTAACCATAAGAGCTCTTTTTAATAGACAATACTTTAGTTTATTTTAATTTTTAAAATGTTTAAGCTGAAAAATGAATTTACTAAAGGCACAGTTAAAGATAAAGCTTAGTTAAGTAAGGTTAAGATAAAAGCCAAAAGTGCACTTGCGCCCATCATAGCTGCACTACTGTCATCTCCTGAGGACCCAGAAGTCTTAAATGTAATGCTTTGTAAAGGAGTAGTTGAGGTATATTCAATGCAAGAAGGTGTTACTGGGTAACTATTGCAAGCAGTGAAGTAGCAAGCATAAGAAGTCCCTGCGGTCAAACCTGTAACTGTAAGGGTTTCACTGGTGGTTGCAACAGCGGCTACGCTTGCTGAAGGAACTATTTCAGTAGTTGCATCTAATCCTTGAGACACTTGCCATGCATAAGTAATGCGGGCTGTAAGATCGTTATCTGTGCAAGAAACATATATAGTTCCAGCTTGTGTTGAAGCTGCAGTAAAGGTCACAGAGGTATCAGTATTTGCAGTCTTTGCTGGAGCAGTAGACCATGCTGGAGCTGAACCAGTCGAGATAGCTGTGGATGTTCCAAGGGCTGTTGATGTCAATGCTAATGTGCTAGAGAAGTCAGAAGTCGCCTGGGCCTGATTAGTATTGAGATTAGAAATCATGCCTGAAGAAGTATAGGCTGGATATCTGTTATCAGAAAGCACATTATAAGTGAATGTTGTTGTAGTGGTAGTGTCTTGGAGCATTCTTCTTGATGAACTTACATAAGTAAGCCATGAAGGGTTGACACCCATATTTTTAGCTAAGACTTTAGCAATGCTGCTGCTTGAGGTAGAAGGAACAGATCCAGAGAAAGTAACAGCTGTGCTATAGTATTGTGCTGCTGCATCTGTAGTAAAGTTATAAGTATTTAGAGGATAAGCAGCGGTGTTGTTGGTCAATCTTGTTGCAATATAAGCTGAAAAAGTATAGCTTGTTCCTGCCATCAGCCAATTAAAATCAATAGTAGTTCCAGCTGTAGTGATAACCTGTGAAGAAGCCCAATAGTCACTGCAATGCTCTGCCTTAATTCTTTTGAAAAATTCATTAATATCAGCATCTTTAGTAGTATCGATATCAGTTTCTGTACTTAGGTATTGGGCGGACAATTGTTCCTGAAGGGTTGAAATAGTCTTAGATGGGGTCACAAGATCAGAAACCAGGGAATACAGGCCAGCAAAATCAAGAACATGAGAGCCCTGACATCCAAATCCCCAATACAAAACTCCTGCAATTGACGATGTGACTGTAACTTTAACTTCAGAAGCGCTTACCTTGGTGATTGATAGTCCTGGAGTTGTTGCCACAATGGAAGGATAGCTTGAAGAAACAGTTACTGTCTGCTTGCTAGGTGCTGAAAAGGAAGCAGCGTCTGTTCCTCCCAAAGTAAAGCTAACAGTTGGTGATGTGGTTGAGGCTGAATATGTAGAGCCAACATTAACTTGGAAGTAAAGAGTATTGACATCAGGGCTAAAAGTAAGAGAAGTTGGGGTGACTGTAAATCCTGTGACTGAAAATGTTGGAGTTACTATTAATTGGGTAGCAGGGGCATTTACAAGAGATACTTTGATTGGAATGCTGGTATAGTACTGGTAGAGGGTTGGTAGGGTGTCAACAGTGACAGTTGCAGCAGACAAGGAGCTGCAGACTTCAATCATTGTACTTAATGGAGCGACATATAAAGGATTGGAAACTCCATCTTGCAATTTTTCAGTAGGTGTTCCCCAGTCGATGTAATAAATTCCAGATACTGCACTGCTTGTAGCGGCTACTCTGAAATTAAATTGAGAACTCATCTGGAAAATAGTGTATGAATGGAAACCTGACGTATATTTGATGTTTCCGCTATCAGGATAATTTGAATTTGGAGTTGGGCTAAGTTTATATGATTTTGACTTCATAGGCCAGTTATTGCTATCAAGAATTGAAATAGTTTGATCAGTGCTTTGTGTACCAGGCAATACTGAAACTTTTGAAGAGGAAGTAGTTGTAGAGGTTGAATAGCTTGAACCATGAACCTACAGTGTATCCAATAGAGGCTGAGTTAAGGTTAGACCAGCTTTCTGCGTAAATCTGATTCTTTGAGTTTTGGTTGATTGCAATAGTAAACTTATTGCTGTATTGGTCAAGTTTAGAAGAGCTAAAAGTGGAATAGTCAGATACGTCCCATCCGAGTACTCCTTGAGATGGCAGATTCAGGGTTGTAGAAACCTGTCAGTTGGAGTTGAATTCTGGAGGTTGTTGCAGTAGCTGTGGTCAATGAGCTTGGGAAGGTAAGGGTGACATTGCTTCCTGAGACTAAGCATGAGGTTGCAGAGCTTAAAGTATTGCTTGTTGTGGTGCTTGTAGATGAGGATGATTCATCATAATAGACAGACTTGCAAGGAACTGTGCTTCCGTTTCTTAATTTATTGTTGAATTGTGATGGGAAATAGATGGAGATGATATTGTCTGTAGTAAAGGTAGTGGATGAAGATAGGTAGAAATCAAATGTATACGTAGCTGATTTCGAAAGAGTTGTAGTATCCACTGTGGCATCTTTAAGAGAAACCATCGTTGATGGAAGACTTACAGTAGTCACTGAACCTGATTTCTGTGTATAAGCCTTAACAGATCCATCTGAGCCATATTGGTAAAAGCTGAATTTTCCAGTAGTACTTGCCACTGGGTTTTGGATTCCATCCACAGTAATATCAATACTAGCAGAGGCCGCAGTTGTTGCCTTAGTGATTCCAGTGACAGTAAGTTTCCAATGGTCAACGCTGCAATAAGTTCCGCTGGCTATTCCTAAAGCAGTTGAACTGCAAGTAGTATAATAGTTATTAGGTGAGCAGTCAGGGAATACAGCACTGGCAAGTCCAAGAAGAGGGCTAAAGTCTTTAGGGAACTCAATTACAAAGGTATCAGAAGTAGCCACCACGACAGCTGATGAGAAAGCAAAGATATAAGAAGTCGTCTCATCTGCAGTTTGTGAGTGAAGAGCGAGAATTGAGGTTAAAGTGATAGCGTTGCTTACAGCAGTTCCTATTACCTGTTGGAATGTTGCTGGAGATGCAGAAGCAGAATCAGCTGTAATTGAAACTCCGTTCCATGAGGATGCAATTGTCCAGCCTGTGGTTGTAGAATTGGAGGTAGGAAGAACTAAAGCCATATCCAAGTATACCTTCATTGCTGTGTTTGCAGCAAGAGCGTTGCTTAATTGTATACTAATTGCAGTGCCTGAAACTGTGCAAGCATAGTAGTCTTGGTCAGTCCAACAAGCGCTTGAGACGTCTCCAGAAGTCAAGGCTAATGAGCTGACAAATCCTGGAGTAATTGATATTATGCCATACTGAGGGACTGCTTTTGATAAAGAAAATGTAAGATATATATCAGCGGTTGCTCCAGCTACATTTGGATATGCTTTAGAAGTAAAAGAATTAGTATTTGTGGTGCCTGCTTCAGTTGAAACTACTACAGTGACAGAGTTAGTTAAGCCTGATGCAGAATCTATAGCATCGCTACTTGCATCATAAGTTGTTACATCTGTAAAGCAAGCTGGTGAGCCTGCAGTGGCGGAGGTTAGGATTACATGGTACAGCTTAACACTGACTGAACCTGCAGCAATTTGAGAAAATTGAGTCAAAGTGACTGTTGTTCCTGATATAGCACATGTCACTTTGAGATTGTCAGCTGTGGATTGGTCAGTGAACCCAACTCCTTCACATTTGCTTACAATAGGAGATGATGATGGCAATGTCCAGGTGCTTGAAGCAAGAGTAATAGTAATTGACCCACCTGCAGGAATAGGGTTTATAGTTGTAAATGATAAGGTGAGGGTAGAATCGACTGAGTCTGAGCCTTGAGCGTAGAGTTTGTCTAGTGAACAGGTATCACCAGTAATCGTTGCAGGGTTGATAGTTACTGTTATTGGGGATGCTTTTGATGCGCATGTGCATTGGCTGCCTATTGTAGAGCCTGATATAAATACAGTAAGCGTTCCTGATCCTGCCCCTGATGACCCTGTAGACGGTGGAACAGTTAAGCCACTATCCATTGAAAGAGTGTTTGCTGCTCCTTGAGTAACTTTAGTAGTGGCTGAAAGTGGTGCAATCAAGAATCCTCCTTTAAATGAGCTGCTGGATGAAGCGACCTTATACAAATCTGCATTATTTGAGTTTAGGCTTAGCTTAGTAGATGAAGAAGTAAAACCTGCAGGTAGTCCAACTCCAATCCAGCCTGCAGTTACATCGGAAGTTATCGAAGAATCAGGTGTTACACTTAGTGTTGTAGAAACAGAAGTTCCTCCAATAGTGTATGTCCCAGATCCAGGGGTCGTAAATGATCCTGCAGAAAATTTTACTTGACCTGTTGAAGTAAAGGTAGTTCCTCCTGTTCCAGTATATAGAACCATTTTATTATCTGGGTCAGCTCCAGCCACAAGATAATAGAAAGTTTGAGTTGTAGTATAGCTTGTAGTAATGTCTCCTCCATAAGGTAGATAAACGGTAACTGTAGTGTCCGCGTCAACAGATCCAAGTCCAGAGATAGTCACTGTTTTTGATGTTGGGTTAAGACTGGCTGTCGCTCCAGTTGCTGCACTAGCTACAGGGATTGTTTCTTTACCAGATGCCCCAGTCCCTAAATTGCTTGATCCTAAAGAGTTAAATTCTACATCTAGATAATATAGGTTACTTGTGTCTCCGAAATTAAATTTAAGATTCAAAGCATGGAAAACTACAGCAATTGGAATTCCAGCATAATTGTCTTTGCACAGTGAAGCAACTTTTAATGCAGAATCAGCTTGTGATGTTATTACTGAGAAAACATAGTTAGAGAATTCAGTTACTGCTCCATTTGTTGTAGATGAAGTCTTAGCCCAACACTCATAGAAAGTAGCCACATTTGATGCTACAAATGGCAGCGCATTTTGATAACTAGCAGCTGAGTTATCCCCATATGAAAAAGCAAACATGTTCTTACCTCCTGTTGTAGGGAATCCGCTTGCCATAAATGCAATCGAAATAGATCCTGGAGTTCCAGCAGTGAGAGTTGGCGTGTTTACAGCCGTTCCAAGTGCTACAGCGCTTCCAGAATAATCTGAGCTTTGAAGTATTTTTTCTTTATATGTGGCGCCAGTCGTAATATAGGATGAAAGTAGCTGCACCCCTGTAGAAGAAAATGGTAAACCGACTTTTAATGTGGTGGTTGCAGACCAGTCGTTTTTTGGGGTCATATACCACATTAAATATTGGGATCCAGTATATCCTCCTTTTTGTTCCCCTAAAGTGAGTGTTCCGCCAGAAGGTATGGAATTTGTAGCAGTTGCAAAGAATTGGAAACTAGTCATAGGCACATAAGTAGAAGCTGCAGTGTTAAATGACCAAGAGGTTGTAGAAGTAATTTGATCAATATTCGCAGAGGTAGTTGAATCAGTAGTTATTATTGAGCTAATTGCAGCTCCTGAGGTAAGTTTGGTCAATAATGTGATTGAGATAGCTGTATTCGCAGCCAAAGTAACTTTGTCTGCTATAGTTATAGTTGCCTTTGTGCTAGCGACGCTGCATTTAATACCTTTTACGTAGGTATTCAGATAGCAATTTGCTCTAGTATCATCGGATGTGTCAGCATGATCTTGCCACCAATACCCAGAAGAAATATCTGCGTAGCTATTAAAGGTAATGACGATTGTCCCATATGTAATTGCGTGGGCTGCTGAAAAAGTGAGTTTAGTAAACAAGTAAAAACTGTTTGAGCTGCTATTTGGGATGTCAGTTGAAGCTATATTGGTGTTATAAGGAACCCATGAGCTAATTGTTACGGCACCCGCGACTGGAGTCAATGGCCCAGTTCCAGCATATTGAGCAAGAAGGTTGGTAGTTCCCCACCTCCATATTTTTAGATTCCAGCTGAAATTTGAAGTTGAAACAGCTGAGAGAGGAAGAGTAAAGCTGGAAACTTGAAGCTTGATCTGATAACTTGATGTTATAAGCACATCTTGAGAAAGCCCATATATATAAATACTGTTTGTAGCAGGAGTTGCAGTTGATTTAGCAGTGTTATATCCTCCATTAGCAAGTCCACTAGCTGCAATAGCACAAGGTAGGCTATTGTCTCCTTTAGGACCTTTGATATTGTTAGTAGTACCTGAAATGTCGACAGAAGCACAAGTTGGGCTTGAAGGAATTGTCCAGTGGGTGTCAGGGACGATTTCAAAAATGTCGTGTTTCCAAAGATTAGTGCCAGCAGGAATTGTAAAAGTAAAGGTAAGTCCATCTGAAGAGCCAACATAGGCTGTAGAAGAGGTCAAAGTGACCGTGGCTACTGTCAAAGAATTCGCAGAAGCTGAAGAAACAGAGGCTGAAACTGCGACACAACCAAAAACGTAGTTTGCGTCGTAGATTTGACCACCTGATAAAGTTTTAGTCACAATTTGGAAAGGCCCATAGACTCCAGCAGAAGGTAAAGCTGTTCCCAAAGTAAAAGAATACGAAGTATCAGTATTTGCCTTTATTGCCATAGAGCCAGAAGTATAAGTTGTTGTGCTTGAAAAAGCTGATGGTACAGTCACAATAACAAACCCCATATTTCCTGTTGTTGGTAAAGATGTTTGAGGTCTAAAATTGATATTGACAGTGACACTGGAAGTCCCAGAGTTGGTTTGAGAGAGCTCAATAGGATTAGGAGCCCAACTGTCTTTCCACCATCTGATTTTTCCAGGATCTAAGTATCCATCTTTAGCAGTTCTTGTAGGATCACCCATAGCCAGTCATATAAGGGCTAGAAAGCTTATAAGACTTTTCATTTTGAGCTTAGAAATTCAAATTTGCTTAATGTGTAGCATAATCAAAATATGGCGACATCCAAATCGCATGTTCTCCCGAGCAGAGATTCCTCTTTGGCATATTTTTATTATGAGGTATTTGGACACCTATCACTTAGGGAATTTAATTTTCTAGAAATATGCAACCAATCTAGGCTGTGGAAATGTTCCTAATAGACACAAGCTGGTTTTATTCATAGCTGGAAGGATAGCTATTGAAATTCCAGAGGGGCCATTCCGATCTAGATCAAGTGGCGAACGATATGTGATCGGCGAGAGAAACTCTAAAGCATTAGCGGAAGCCCATGCAATTGATCCAATATTGGACGTTAAACGAAGACGAAATATAAATAGTTAAGCTTAAATGCGTTTCAAAACTGAAACCTTAAAAAAATTTTAACGATTTTTTTTTTTGCGCGTAACGGGGGTTTTTAAACTTTCACTATGTATATGGATTTTTTCTGAGCAAGTCTATAATTATAAAGATGCCGGAGGCAAAACTTAAGCTCCTGCCCCTGGGAAGCAGATAGAAGGTATGGGAATATGTTTGGAATAAGTTCCTAAGAAAAAAGTGAAGAAAAACAGATTTAAGGAAGAATTTTTGGTGTTTTAGACTCAGATTTTGACGAAAAAATTTTGAAATTCTGATTTAAGAAGGATCTAAGGTCAGAGAAGATAGCATTGAGAAGATATTGAGTAAAGGAGTGTACATTTTGAGTTTGACCTAGAATTAACCATAAAACATCAATTTAGAGAGCCCGGATTTTTGGCATGGAATCATGAGGACTCGTCTTTTTAGGTAAAAATTAAAAATAATGGAGGAAATTGAAGAAAACAAGCCTCCTGAAGTTATGAACGATAGGAAAAATCATAATCTTAACGAAAGGCCAGTGGTGAAAAAATTAAATTTTAGGTTTGACGACAACTAAGAAATATGGAAGAAAAGCCAGCATTTTTGAAAATCGAATTGAATTCTTAAGAGCCCAAGAATAAGTCCAATCAACGAGGATAAATTAAAGGAAAATATAAAAACTTTAGAAATAGAAAGTTATAGTGTCTTAGCTCTCTCCTTTAAATCTGATCAAAATATCAGTAAAAATTTCCATTTTTAGGTACTTTAACCCTTTTAAATTGAAACAAAATTTATTTTTTGAATAGGAAAATGCTATATTTTAAAATAAAATTAAAAAACTCTTTTCAATTTATATTGTTTAAATTTTAAAAAAATTTTATAAAAATTTTTCTTAATTTAATTTTTAAGCTTTTTTTTAAATTAAGAGGAGGAGTAAATTATTTTCTAGTCAGATGCTCAATATCAGGAAACTTGAATAAAATCTTTGTAATCGAGATCTTTAGTAAAGCTTTTCATAGGACTGATGGCCAACTTCTTTGATTTTTTGCACAAAGTCTAGCCTGATAGCCGAAGGAAGAAAAGAAGGCTATTCTTGCCTCCCTTTTTAATCCATTTGCTTTCTAATTTATGGTATAGAATTTGTTTAAAATTTCTATTTGTTCTTAGAAAGCTTAATTTCAGCTTTTGTGTGTTAAAAAATTGCAATATTTTGCCATCTCTCTTCATTTATGCCTCACGAAATACTTGCCCTTTTTAGAGATTTAGGCCAGGGATACTACCTGAGTATAAAAGTAATTACATAAATTCTGATTAAAGGCTTTTTTGGTTTTACCATTGAAATTTATGCTTATCGTTAAAAACAATCTTATTTTTTAGCTTCTGTAAAGGATTTAAAAAATATTGAAATTCTTGAAAAGTCACCTTTAATCAGCCCTTAAAAATTTTTCTTTCAAAAACCCAGAAGAGCACTATAAGAGCCTTTAATAAAATTTTTTAATTGTATATTTAAAGTCAGATAAAAAATTTATGAGCTCAGAAGCAAAATAAATTGATTATCCCGGGAAAAGTAATATAATCTTTTAAGGTTTAATTTTGCATTAAGAATTTGATAAAGACTTCCAATCAAAAAAAGAGTAAATTAAATAGCTTTTAAAGGCAAATTTATGGTAAAATAGCTCAAAAAATTTTTAATAGAATTTCCCTTTATATTAGAAATTAGATGAATTTATTAGGCAAATTTTAATATTAAAATTTACTGAATTTATTAGGCCAATTTTAATATCAAAATTTTGAAATTATTGAAATTTTACAATAAAAAGTTTAGAATTAAATACTAATAAGTTTTATTCAAAACTAGAGGAGATTAATCACACCTTAATTGGTTTTAAAATAAAAAAAATGCAAAAATGCGAAAATTTAAAAATTTAAAAATCCATAAGAAAATAAATCCTATTATTTAAAAAATTGTTAAATATACCAGAAGGAGTATTAAATTTATTAGGCTAGTTAAAATATAATTAAATCTCTCAAATTGCTTTAAATAAAAAATTTTCCATTTTGTTTAGAGTATTCAGTATTTTTGTAAATTATAAGATGGTGAAGAATGGCTATCAGAATAAGAAATCAGGGACCAAAAATACAAGGCATTCCAGTGATGAAATTTGTGAAAGTGAAAGCAAAGAGAATAATGAAAATCAAGCAGCATCTTCTGGCCTAGATTCGCAACAAAGTGAAAATAATCAAAGTCAAGGAGAAGAAGAGGATAGACGATTATTAGCTTTCAAAAACACTGCAGTTGGCTGTGTTATGTACTTTTTACGAAAGCACAGCCCAGCTCCTATCGAAAAAATTATTGAATTTGTAAAGTCTAAGGAAGATTCCCTCGTTAATTCAAAAAAGCATAAATATAAGAAAAGCGCCTTTGAGATAGTGGATTATGCTTTGACTTGATATCCAAAGCTTTTCTTATTAAATGATCGGTTTCACTATTACTTAAATGTAATTAAGAATTAGGAAAAAGAGGCAGAAAAGCACGAAAAAAAGTACAAATCGATGGAGAATGCAAATTCTGGCAAAAGGAAATTGAAATATAAGGAAAAAGCTGAAAAGAGAAGGGAAAATATCGAAAAGATGAATAGAATCAGAACGCAGATTGAAGATGACTTAAGAAGTGGGACGGCCGAACCTTCTTTACTTACTAAAACCTATAAGGTTTTAACTTCAGGCGATCAGAAAGCAGCTGAGGATCTTAAATCAGTGATAAGATCTGCTTATCTTGAATTCAGGGGCTTATCTCCTTAAATAAGACTTTAATTTAGTCACTAAGATGTTAAAAGCTAATTATTTTCTTTCTTCTCCCTAATACAAAGTTTTTAATGTTTTTGATAAATCTTATTATTCGTCATAATATCTTGTTTAAATCACAACAGTTTAGTCTGGTATAAATTTGAATGACTCTAAGCCCTAATCGTTTTAACTGTTTACACCCAAAAAAAGATTAGTGGACTTCCATATTATTTTCATATTTTCGAAATTTTTAGCCTTATGCTTATAAGTGAATTTATTCACCACTCAGGATGGCGGACTCTTCCCAATCCAAAAACTTAGCTTAAGGCTTGCTTATTTTTTTACTTCTTAAAAATCATATTTCCTTTAAAAAAATCAACTTATTGTTTAAAAATAAATTTTTTAATTCACTTTTTTAGTAATAAAATTTCAATTATTATTTTTTGATTATTTAATCTTAATTTTACTGATTGCTAATAATATTAAGAATTGACAATAAAAAAGATTAAATAGTCTAAGAAAAAGTCAAGATAATTTCAATTATTATTTTTTGATTATTAGCATTAAAATTATTCATAAAAACTATTTCTTAACTGATTGCTAGTCGTATTAAGAATTGACAATAAAAACAGATTAAATAGTCTAAGAAAAAGTAAAATAAAATTATGATAATTTCAATTATTATTTTTGATTTTTTAGTTTTAAAATTATTCCTAAAAATTGATTGCTAATAATATTAACAATTGACTATAAAAAAGATTAAATAGTTTAAGAAAAAGTTAAGATAATTTCAATTATTATTTTTTAATTTTTTTAGTCTTAAAATTATTCTTAAAACCTATTTCTTAACTTTTTGCCAAAAATATTAAGAATTGATAATAAAAAAGTTAAATAATTGAAGAAAAATTTATTTAATAAAATTATGATAATTGCTAAAGTTGGACTTTCTCCAATCATAATGGACTATTCTCCCAGAGCTCGAAGACACATTTGTCTTAATTGATTTATTATGCAATGGATTACTCTATAATTATTTTAAGAAGTGGAGGGCAAGCAAAAATATACAAAACGTCAGAAATTAGACTTTGAGAAATTTCTGGAAGTAAAAAATAGACTCTCTTTTTAAAAAACATAGCAAAGTCGAATAAAATAAACTTTAATAGAAAATCAGCAAAACCCTAATGTTGGGAGTTTTCTGCAAGCTGCCTAGCCATCTGTAAATACTTCTACAGCGTTAGTACTCCATTAGAATAAGCTTAGATAAATTATTCCAAATCCTATTGTTGCCTATATAGTAAAATCTAAAATTTTCTATTCCTCTGCCATAAATTCCGAATTACCATTTGAGATTCTGATTGAATTTAATCAAATTCTGCAGTGGGGTGATTTGTCCATCTCCATCTTCTATTCCAAGCTGAGTATTAGTAAAATAAGCTTCTATCTCATTTTCGTTATTAAAAACCTCAGCTATTTAAAGAGCTTTATAACAGCAGCTTTAGATATTTCGCTGTCTTCTACAATGGTCATCATAGACTGTTCTCTGACAAAGTAATAGAAAATCAAATTGACTACTTTCTTATTGAGCGTCTTGATTGAAAAAATTTCGATCTTCTTTCTTTTGATTGAAAAGCTTAAATTAATAAAGTGATCTCAGAAACATATTATGCCACATGTCAGTGTTGCTTGACTACGCTACTCCCACTTGTTGGCATCAATTTACTGCGTTTTCTTCATTTCTGAGTAAAATTATAGGCTATCAAGGACAAAACGCAATTTTGTTTGTCATCTTGCCGAGATATAGCTGAAAAATATAGTTTTTCTCCTCAAAAGCCAGCTAAAATCAAGATTACTCAATCTAGCGATATATCCACAAAGCCCAACAGTCTTTGCAGTGATCAAAAAGTTGTTTAATATCAATATCATCTTGGGAATTTTCTGTATGCTGATTTTAATATGTAAAAAGATCAGAAACCAAAGCTAAGAGCCCATCAAGGGGAAGACAGGAGAAACTCGTCATCTAAGACCCCAAATCAAGACTGAAGTTTTACAGAAACTTTTGCATCAGATGATTGATTTTTGTGACTGATAATCCTTTAGTGGCTGCGACAACAGAAGGATAACTTGAGGAAGCAGCAGCTACCACCCTAAATGGTGCCAAAAAGTTGGCAACATCAATCTCTATAAGGCAAATGAAAGAGTTGACTGTGCTTTGGAAGCTTTATAAGATGATCAAGCTTATCTTAAAAATAAAATTTAAAGGCAAGATAAGTAGGGTCCTGTGACTGAAAATGTAGGGGTGATTATCAATTTAGGAGTAGGAGAGTTGGAGGGTTTTACATTGCTTAGAAGACTGCTGCATTATAGAAGAAAAAATATGAATTAACTTCAAGAAAATTAAATTAAAGCCTTGATCAAAGAGGCCTTTAATTAAGCGATCCTTGAATTATGCTGACCTTAATAATAGCCCCAATTCTTGTTTATTGCGTTAAACACACCAAAAAAGTCGATCTTCTTTATCTATTTTCTTTCACTTTATATTTGAAAATATTTTTCTCTATTTAGGGAGGACATATTCTCATTATTAAATTTGTACTTTGCTAAATTCATTTCCATCAGTGGTTTTAAATTTTTAAACATTCTCTTGCTTATAACATTTTTCTCTGATTTTCTGTATATAATGGCTCAATAGCAATAAAGTAAATTGAAAATTATTTATTGAAAATTTTAATTACCCTCTAGGCTTTATCAAATACGTTTACTTTTTGGTATAATAGCTTCATATAAAGATTATTTAGGATTTTCTAAATTTTATATTTTTGTTGCATGAAATTGTTTGCTAATATCAAAGCAACACTGCATGAAAATCATTTTTATATAATCTTGCAAATTTCTTATAAATGGAATAAAGAGTGAATAAAAATTGATAGCATCATCATTATTGGATCCAGTTTAATGCAACCCTTATGGGTTTTCTCCATTAGTCAACTAGAATAATAACGCATCATCTTGCTTCCTCCGCTACTTGGTTCTACTTCAGCCAATGTAACAAATCTTCTCTCCATATGCTTTATCTTTAACTCCTCTGTGTGAGCGAACAAAAAAATTTTGTTCACTCACGAGCGGGGTTATATAAATTTTATAGAATTTTTGTTTTTTAAAATTTAAAAAAATTTGAGAAGCAACTGTTTAAAATTAATAAGAATTAGTTAGAGATTTCGTTATAATAATTATCATTTATATAACAAAAATTTTTGTTCGCTCGCGGAGGTGGGCTTTTATTCAAAAAATAGGGATTTTTCCAATGGTTTATTCACCCATGGGGGAGTAAGTATTTCTAAATGAAATAATTTTATTTTTGCATCTGCACTTCAGATCACTTTATTTCTTCCTTCCCATCAGAGTCTTCACCTGCTTCTTCCTTTCTTCCCACTGCTACTAGCTTTTTACCTTTCTCAAAGTTAACCCCTAAATTTTCAGCTCTTCTTCATTTCATCTTTATATTCTTTTTTATCTTCAGCTCCACCCTTCTTTTATAATCTTCTCTTTTTGCTTCTCCTCTTAGGATAATCTCCATCATCTAAAGCCCTTGGTAAACTAAGAAACCTGCCATGATAATCATTTTCCTTTCCCAGATGCTCAGCTTTCTCTCCGTTCTTCTCTACTTTCTTTTCTTTAAGCCGGAGGTTTTACTTCAGGTTCTTCCAGGTCACTTCTTCTATTTCAGAAATTAATTCTGGCAAACCTTTGAAACTCCATTATTTGCTTCTTCCCTTATGCTGATTCCCATTTTGCCTGCTCTGTCTATCGCCTGTATCAGTTCTTCCCAATGTAGCAAATCTCTCTCCATACAAGCTAATTTTCTTGAGTAGCCTACATAGATCTCCTTGTCTCTCCCCTCGCCTTCATCTTTGTCGCTCCTTTCGACCTCAGCTCATTCTTCTTCCAATTCCCATAATTCCTCTTCCCAGGACTCCAGCTCAAACAATAGCATAATTTTTTCAATATCTGATTCAAGTTTCCTTCCAATATGCTTAATATTTGGTCAAATTCCAAAACAGCTTTGATGAATCAAGCCTTCATGGCATTTTTAGACTCAATATGAGAAAGATTAAATGCTTGACAACAAAATCGATTGCTTAGGCTGATTTTAATTATATAAGCTTCATGCTAAAATAAATGCTATCGTCTTTCTAAAAATTAAAATAATTCCTGAAGCCGGAACATTTTATTTTCGATAAGTAGGGAGAATACATAAATTTGTATGAAAATAAACAATATTTTCGAGTTTTTATATTAATAGATGTCTAAGTCTTTTTGCATAAGAAATTTAGAATGATTCTCAAAATTTAGATAACCTTTCTTTATTCAAAACACAAATTAAATTTATATATAAAAGCAGGGAAAATACTAAAAACTCAGAGAAGACCAGAGTGCATGCAATATTAAAAATTCTCTTGATAATCTAAAATGCATTTTTTGAGCTTAGCTACAATAAAGTCCTCTAATTGAATATTCCCTTAGACAATATTTACAATCTAAAACTCCAAGGCTAATTTTCCTAAATGTAAAAGAAAAGGCTACAGGAATAATTAGACCAATTAACTTGCAAGACTGAACACAAAAATCAAGATCTTAAAATTAAAACCATCGAAGGAGAAGAATAAATCGGAATTTTAAGCCCATGACTCTCTCAGTTTACAATGAAAATCTGAATTTCAAAGTGAAATTTACTCTCTTTTTATTCTGCAAGGTAAAAAACTCATCTCGAAAATATTTTTTATCTCTCCTTAAGAGAAATATTGAAGATATTCAAATAAATCGATTATAACAAATTAAAGGCATTGAAATATAAAATTTAATACATTGTAAGTTTTTTGAGTTTTTTAGAAGCTTCATTGCTATATAAGAGTTAAATCAAATAGTTAATCAGAAAATATGACAAATTAATTCTTCTTTTTTAAATCCCTCCGCAATGAGCCAAAACATTTGCTCGCTCACAAATAGCTTTATTTTTATTTTATATGTAATTGTCATCTTAAACTCTCTTAAAGAAATCTATTAGAGAGGCAAACGACATGATTTTAAAATATAAAATTAATTGGGAGTAAGGAAAAGAATAAAAGAGGTCTTTCGTTTAAAAATTGCTGAAAAAGCATAATGAACTTTCCTAAAATATTGAAATCCAAGAAAAGCTTCTTTACGAAATCTAAAAAGAACTTGAATATTAGAAAAATAATCAGATTAGCATGAGAAAAGCAAGATAAAATGCATAGGCATAATTAAAGAGAAAATGAGGCATAATTAAATAGAAAAACATAAAACTTAAGAATTTAAAGGATCTGAAAAAATTGAAAAGTGAAGGCTTTCTAGCCGACATCTCAAGTCAAGTTCCAGGATATAAAAAATATATAGATTAACCATAAGATTAGCTCTCTTTAATATACAACGTTTTACTTTATTTTTCATGTTTAAGCTGTTTAAGCTATAAAATTAATTGATTAAAGGCACAGTTAAAGGTAAAGCTTAGTTAAGTAAAGTTAAGATAAAAGCCAAAAGTGCACTTGCGCCCATCATAACTGCACTGCTGTCGCTGCCTGAGGATCCAGAAGTCTTAAATGATATGCTTTTCAAAGGATTATTTGAGGAATAGTCAATGCAAGAAGGTGTTACTGGGTAACTATTGCAAGCAGTGAAGTAGCAAGCATAAGAAGTCCCTGCGGACAAACCTGTAACTGTAATTCCCCTGATCAAAAATAGACATTTTTACATATAAAATCATTAGAAAAAGCCAGTCTGAAGAATAAAAGAGGTAAGAGTTTCGCTGGTGGCAGCAACGCTGGCTACATTTGCTGAAGGGACCTTTTCTGTAGTTGCATCTAATCCATTAGTAACTTGCCATGCATAAGTAATGCGGCCTGTAAGATCGTTATCTGTGCAAGAAACATATATAGTTCCAGCCTGTGAAGAAGCTGCAGTAAAGGTTGCAGAGGTGTCAGTTGAAGCAGTCTTTGCAGGAGCAGTGGACCATGTTGGAGTTGTTCCAGTCGAGACAGCTGTGGATGTTCCAAGGGATGTAGCAGTTAATGATAGTGTGCTAGAGAAGTCAGAAGTTGCCTGGGCCTGATTAGTATTGAGATTAGAAATCATCGCTGAAGAAGTATAGGCTGGATATCTGCTATCAGAAAGCACATTATAAGTAAATGTTGTTGTAGAACTAGTGCCTTGGAGCATTCTTCTTGTTGAACTTACATAAGTAAGCCATGAAGGGTTGACACCCATGTTTTTAGCTAAGACTTTAGCAATGCTGCTGCTTGATGATGAAAGAACAGATCCAGAGAAAGTAACGGCTGTGCTATAGTATTGTCCTGCTGCATCTGTTGTAAAGTTATAAGTATTTAGAGGATAAGCTCCTGTGTTGTTGGTCAATCTTGTAGCAATATAAGCCGAAAAAGTATAGCTTGTTCCTGCCATCAGCCAATTAAAATCAATAGTAGCTCCAGCTGTAGTGATAACCTGTGAAGAAGCCCAATAATCACTGCAATGCTCTGAATGAATTCTTCTGAAAAATGAATTAATATCAGTATCCTTTTTAGATGTATTAATATCTGTTTCTGTATTTTGGTATTGGTGGGACAATTGTTCCTGAAGAGTTTGAATAGTCTTAGATGGGGTCACAAGATCAGAAACCAGGGCTGACAGGCCAGCAAAAGTAAGAACCTGAGAGCCTTGGCATCCAAGTCCCCAATACAAAACTCCTGCAATTGTCGATGTGACTGCAACTTTAACTTCAGAAGCACTTACCTTGGTGATTGATAGTCCTGGGGTTGCTGTCACAATGGAAGGATAACTTGTAGAAACAGTCACTGTCTGCTTGCTAGGTGCTGTAAAAGCAGCAGCATCTGTTCCTCCCAAGGTAAAGCTGACAGTTGGTGATGTGGCTGAGGCTGAGTAGGCAGAGCCAACATTAACTTGGAAGTAAAGAGCATTGACATCAGGGCCAAAGGTAAGAGAAGTCGGGGTGACTGTAAATCCTGTGACTGAAAAAGTAGGAGTCACTGTTAACTGGGAAGCAGGGGCGTTTGCAAGAGATACTTTGATTGGAATGCTGGTATAGTATTTGTAGAGGGTTGGTAAAGTGTCAACAGTGACAGTTGCAGGAGTCAAAGAGCTGCAGACTTCAATCATTGTACTTAATGGAGCGACATATAAAGAATTAGTAACTCCATCTTGCAATTTTTCAGTAGGTGTTCCCCAGTCGATGTAATAAATTCCAGTTGCTGCACTGCTTTTAGCGGCTACTCTGAAATTAAACTGAGGAGTCATCTGATAAACTGTGAAGGCATGAAAAGCTGATGTATATTTGAGGTTTCCGCTATCAGGGTAATTTGCATTTGAAGTAGGGCTCAATTTAAATGATTTTGACTTCATTGGCCAGCTATTGCTATCAAGAATTGAAATAGTTTGATCAGTGCTTTGTGTTCCAGGCAATAATGAAATTTTTGAAGAGGAAGCAGTGCTAGAAGTTGAATAACTTGAGCCATAGCCTACAGTGTACCCAATATAGGCTGAGTTAAGGTTAGGCCAGCTTTCTGCATAAATCTGAGTTTTACTGCTTTGGCTGATTGCAATAGAAAACTTATTACTGTATCGGTCAAATTTAGTAGAGCTAAAAGTGGAATAGTCAGATATGTCCCATCCTGCAGTTCTTGATATGCCTGATTCAGGGTTGTAGAAGCCTGTCAGTTGGAGCTGGATTCTTGAGGTTGTTGCGGTAGCTGTTGTCAATGAGCTTGGGAAATTAAGGGAGACATTGCTTCCTGAGACTGAGCATGAGGTTGCAGAGCTTAAAGTTTGGCTTGTTGTGGTGCTTGAAGACGAGGATGATTCATCATAGTAGACAGACTTGCAAGGAACTGTGCTACCGTTTCTTAATTTGTTGTTGAATTGTGATGGGAAATAGATGGAAATGACATGGTCTGTAGTAAAGGTGGTGGATGCAGAGAGGTAGAAATCAAATGTATACGTAGCTGATTTCGAAAGAGTTGTAGTATCCACAGTGGCAGCTTTAAGAGAAACCATCGTTGATGCAAGACTTGTGATAGTCGCTGCAGTTGCTTTCTGTATATAAGCCTTAACAGATCCATCTGAGCCATATTGGTATAAGCTGAATTTTCCAGTTGTAGTACCTGCTGCTGGGTTTTGGATTCCATCCACAGTAATATCGATACTTGCAGTAGTCGCAGTTGTTGCCTTAGTAATTCCAGTAACAGTAAGTTTCCAATGGTCAACACTGCAATAAGTTCCGCTAGAAATGCCTAAAGCAGTTGAGCTGCAAGTAGTATAAAAGTTATTAGGTGAGCAGTCAGGGAATACAGCACTAGCTAGTCCAAGAAGAGGGCTAAAGTCTTTAGGGAACTCAATCACAAAGGAATCTGAAGTAGCCACCACAACAGCTGATGTGAAAGTAAAGGTATAAGAAGTCGTCTCATCTGCAGTTTGTGAGTTAACAGCGGCAACTGAGCTTAAAGTGATAGCGCTGTTAACAGCAGCTCCGACAGTTTGTGGGAATGTTGCTGGAGATGCTGAAGTAGAATCAGCTGTGATTGAGACTTCACCCCATGTGGATGAAATTGTCCAGCCTGTGGTCGTAGAATTGGAGGTAGGAAGGACTAAAGCCATATCCAAATATACCTTCATTGCTGTGTTTGCAGCAAGAGAGTTGCTTAATTGTATACTAATTGAGGTGCCTGAAACTTTACAAGAATAGTAGTCTATGTCAGTCCAGCAAGAACTTGAGACGTCTCCAGAGGACAAGGCTAATGAGCTGACAAATCCTGGAGTAATTGATATTATGCCATACTGAGGGACTGCTTTTGATAAAGAAAATGTAAGATATATATCAGCGGTTGCCCCAGCTACATTTGGATATGGTTTAGAAACAAAAGAATTGGTGTTTGTGGTACCTGCTCCAGTTGAAACTGCTACATCAACTGATTTAGTTAAACTAGATGCAGAATCTATAACATAGCCTTTTGCATCATAAGTTGTTACAGCTGTAAAGCAATTTATTGAGCCTGCAGCCGTGGAGGTTGGGATTACATGGTTCAGCTTTACACTAACTGAACCTGCAGCAATCTGAGAAAATTTAGTTAAAGTGACTGTTGTTCCTGATGCATTACATGATTGTTGGAGAGTTTTGGATTGGTCAGTGAACCCAACTCCTTGGCAGGTGCTGAAAAGAGGATCTGATGATTTCAATGTCCAGGCGCTTGAAGCTAGAGTAATAGTAATTTTCCCACCTGCAGGAATAGGGTTTACAGTTGTAAATGTTAAGGTGAGGGTGGAATCGACTGAGTCTGAGCCTTGAGCGAAGGGTTTATCTAGTGTGCAACTATCAGCCGTAATCGTCGCAGGGTTGATACTTACTGTTATTGGGGATGATTGTGATGCGCATGTGCAAGCGTTGCCTATTGTAGAGCCTGCTATAAATACAGTGAGCGTTCCTGATCCTGCCCCTGATTCTAACCCTGTAGAAGATGGAACATTTAGGCCCTGATCCATTGAAAGAGTATTTGCTGCTCCTTGAGTAACTACCATACTGGACGAAAGTGGTGCAATCATGAATCCTCCTTTAAATGAGCTGCTTGATGAAGCAGCACTATACAAATTTGCAGAATTTGAGCCTAAGTTTAGTTTAGTTGACGAAGAAGTAAAACCTGCAGGTAGCCCAACTCCAATTCAGCCTGAATTTACATTGGAAGTTATCGAAGAGGCAGGTGTTACACTTAGTGTTGTAGAAACAGAAGTTCCTCCAATAGTATATGATCCAGATGCAGGGCTCGTAAATGACCCAGAAGAAAACTTAACTTCACCTGATGAAGTGAATGTGCTTCCTCCTGTTCCAGTATATAGAACCATTTTATTAGCTGGGTCAGCTCCAGCCACAAGATAATAGAAAGTTTGAGTTGTAGCATAGCTTGTAGTTATATCTCCTCCATAAGGCAGATAAACGCTAACTTTAGCGTTCGTGTCAACAGATCCAAGTCCAGAGATAGTCACTGTTTTTGATGTTGGGTCAAGAGTGGCGGTCGCTCCAGTTGCTGCACTAGCTACAGGGATCGTTTCTTTACCAGTTGCCCCAGTCCCTAAATTGCTTGATCCTAAAGAATCAGTAAAAGTCACATCTAGATAATATAGGTTTGTTGTGTCTCCGAAATTAAATTTCATATTCAAATGGTCAAATAAGGTACTTCTCTTTTCAAAACCTACCAATTATTGATAACAAAAAATAAGAATAAATACAGTATAGTTGTTTCTCTCTATATTTTAACACTATTTATAGTATATCTCTAATGCATTAAATACTTTGTTTTCCTATCCTAGCAGTACAGAAATTTACATACAAGAAATTTTATTTTAATAATAAAGAAAAAATGAAATATGCTACAGCTAGCTTTATTATTACACTTTAAAATGAATTCAGTGAACTTATATAAAATATAAGGTATCTCATTTAAACTTATGGTAAGCAGAATTTTGCTTATTAAAGGGATTTAGCATTATTATTATTTAGACGGTTTATTGCCTTGCTAAGTTTCACCAAAAATGCTTCTAGCACATTTTTGAAACTTGCATCCAAATTTTCAACTTCAAATACATTTTAAGTTCCACTCTATCACTCAACAATTTAGATCCTAAACAATCTTTCTCTCTCCTTACATCGCGATTTTTCAGTCCATGTTCATTATCTTCAACTTTAAATTAATAGCAATCAGTATCTCTATTTCCCTCCAAACTTTCCGTTATCCATATTTTTTACGGGTAAATGGCCTACTGTCTTTTGTCTCTTCTTTGTGCTGCAGAGTGAATATACTCTTGCAGGTATCCAATCAGCATATTTCCTTCTTACATTTCTTTATCCTTCTCTTTATCTTTGTCTGAAAATTCATTTTCACTGACATCTTCGTTTTCACTTATACCGCCATTTTTGCTTTGACTTTCATCTAACTAACAGTCCCATCCGTAGCACCAATAGCGTTGTCTTCATCATTTGAGCCTTTAGTTTTATAGCAATCATCATCAGTTTTAATTCGCCTTCAAATTCTTCTTGCACTCCATTGCAGCTAAGCTTACCATTCTTTTCACTCTTGAATTCTTTCTAAATTATTATAAATTTTTCCCATAAATTGGCCACGGGGTTGCTTTTCACGGGAAAAACTTATTCCGGCGGCAGTCTTATGGAATTCTGTTTTCCTGCTCTGCAAATGGATTATCTTTCAATAAGATAACTAAACAATTTAAAGATATATTTCTTTTTATCAAGGATAGATAATCTATTTTAGAGTAGCTTGAGATGGGGAGTGGGTTTAGTGCTTGAACATTCAAAGCATGGAAAACTACAGCAATTGGAATTCCAGCATAATTGTCGTTACACAGTGAAGCAACTTTTAGCTCAGCATCACTTTGCGATGTTATTACTGAGAAAACATAGTTAGAGAATTCAGTTACTGCTCCATTTGTTGTAGATGAAGTCTTAGCCCAACACTCATAGAAAGTAGCCACATTTGATGCTACAAATGGCAGCGAATCTTGAGCAGAAGCACCTGAGTTATCCCCGTATGAAAAAGCAAACATATTCTTACTTGATGTGGTAGGGAATCCAGTCGCTTTAAACGCAATTGAAATAGATCCTGGATTTCCGGCGCTGAGAGTTGGGGTGTTTATATTCGCATCAAGTGCTACAGCGGCTGAAGCATAATCTGAGCTTTGAAGTATTTTTTCTTTATATGTGGCGCTAGTGGTAATATAAGAATTCAGCAGCTGCACCCCTGAAGAAGAAAATGGTAAACTGACTTTTAAGGTGGTGGATGCAGACCAGTCGTTTTTTGGGGTCATATACCACATTAAATATTGGGATCCAGTATATCCTCCTTTTTGTTCCCCTAAAGTGAGTGTTCCACCTGTTGGTATGGAATTTGTAGCAGTTGCAAAGAATTGGAAACTAGTCATAGGTACATAAGTAGAAGCTGCAGTGTTAAATGACCAAGAAGTTGTAGAAGTAATTTGATCAATATTCGCAGAGGTAGTTGAATCAGTAGTTATTATTGAGCTAATTGCAGCTCCTGAGGTAAGTTTGGTCAATAATGTGATTGAGATAGCTGTATTCGCAGCCAAAGTAACTTTGTCTGCTATAGTTATAGTTGCCTTTGTGCTAGCGACGCTGCATGTAATACCTTTTACGTAGGTATTCAGATAGCAATTTGCTCTAGTATCAACGGATGTGCTCGCATGGTCTTGCCACCAGTACCCAGAAGAAATATCTGCGTAGCTGTTAAAGGTAATGACGATTGTCCCATATGTAATTGCGTGAGCTGTTTGAAAAGTGAGCTTAGTAAACAAGTAAAAACTGTTTGAGCTGCTATTTGGGATGTCAGTTGAAGCTAAATTGGTGTTATAAGGAACCCATGAGCTAATTGTTACGGCACCCGCGACTGGAGTCAATGGCCCAGTTCCAGCATATTGAGCAAGAAGGTTGGTAGTTCCCCACCTCCATATTTTTAGATTCCAGCTGAAATTTGAAGTTGAAACAGCTGAGAGAGGAAGAGTAAAGCTGGAAACTTGAAGCTTGATCTGATAACTTGAAGTTATAAGCACATCTTGAGAAAGCCCATATATATAAATACTGTTTGTAGCTGGAGTTGCAGCTGATTTAGCAGTGTTATATCCTCCATTAGCCCCTCCACTCGCTGCAATAGCACAAGGTAGGCTATTGTCTCCTTTAGGACCTTTGATATAGTTAGTAGTGCCTGAAATATCTACAGAAGCACAAGTTGGGCTTGAAGGAATTGTCCAGTGGGTGTCAGGGACGATTTCAAAAATGTCATGTTTCCAAAGATTAGTGCCAGCAGGAATTGTAAAAGAAAAGTAAAGTCCATCTGAGGAGCCAACAATGGCTGTATTAGTGGTCAAAGTGACTGCGTTTACTGTCAAAGAATTCGCAGAAGCTGAAGATACTGAGGCTGAAACTGCGACACAACCGAAAACGTAGTTCGCGTCGTAGATTTGGCCACCTGTTGAAGTTTTAGTCACAATTTGGAAAGGTCCATAGACTCCAGCAGAAGGTAAAGCTGTTGCCAAACTAAATGAAAAAGAAGTATCAGTATTTGCCTTTATTGCCATAGAGCTAGAAGGATAAGTTATTTGGGTTGAAAAAGTTGATGGCACAGTCACAATAACAATCCCCATATTGCCAGTTGTCGGCAAAGAAGTTTGAGGTCTAAAATTGACAGTGACAGTAACACCACTGGAAGTCCCAGAGTTGGTTTGAGAGAGCTCAATAGGATTAGGAGCCCAACTGTCTTTCCACCATCTGATTTTTCCAGGATCCAAGTATCCATCTTTAGCAGTTCTTGTAGGATCTCCCATAGCTAGTCATATAAGGGCTAGAAAGCTTATAAGACTTTTCATTTTGAGCTTATAAATTCAAATTTGCTTAAATGCGTAACATAATTAAAATAGGCGATATTCAAATAATATGTTCTCCCGAACAGAGATCTCTCCTTAACTAATTTTTATTATGAGGTAAGGCTTCACCTAGAGAAATAATCTCGGCAATAGTAGCGTAATATGCCCAAGTGTGCGCAAGTTTGGACACCTATAACTTAGGCAATCAACCCCAGGCAAATGGCCCAAAGCTGGAAGGACAGCCATCGATACCATCTAGATCAAGATCAGGCGTTGAGCAATGAGTGGTAGACAAGAAGCCCTGAAGCAGTAGCGGAATTCGTCCAGGTGATGTGATATTGGGCATTAAACGAAGACGAAATATAACTAATTGAGTAAGCTAAGCTTAAATGCGTTACAAAAAAGAAATTAAAAAAAAATTTTAACGATTTTTTTTTTTGCGCGTATGGGACCTTTTCCAGCTTTCATTATATATATGGACTTTTTCTGGCTTCCCCCTCCATGAATCAACAAAATTTTTTGGAGGGGATTAATTTTTTTAAAAAAAATTATATAAAAAATTTGTTTTTCGAAATTTAAAAAAATTCCAATTCAAAATAATTAAGAAAGCAAATATTTATTTAACTTGTAAAATTTATATTTTAAAATGCAAGCTGCTTAAAATTAAACAAAATTAGATAGATATTCCATTATACTATTTATCACATATATCAAAAAATATTTTGTTCACTCGCAGAGGGTGGGTTTTTGGGTAAAAAATGCGATTTTTCCAATGGTTTTGCTCGTTAACGGAGGGGAGTGAGCAAGTCTATAATTATAAAGATGCCGGAGGCAAAACTTAAGCTCCTGCCCCTGGGAAGAAGATAGAAGATATGGGAATATGTTAGGAATAAGTTCCTAAGAAAAAGGTGAAGAAAAACAGAATTAAGGAAGAATTTTGGGTGTTTTAGACTCAGATTTTGACGAAAAATTTGTGAAATTCTGATTTAAGAAGGATCTAAGGTCAGAAAAGAGAGTATTGAGAAGCCATTGAGTAAAGGAGTTTACATTTTGAGTTTGACCTGGAATTGAACAATAAATCATCACATTAGAGAACCCGGATTTTTGGCATGGAATCATGAGGACTCGTCTTTTATGTCTTTTATGAAAAAAATTAAAAAACAATGAAGAAAGTTGAAGAAGGCAAGCCTCCTCAAGATGAGAATGATAGGGAAAGCTATTATCCTAGGGAAAGACAAGAGGCGAAAAATTAAATTTTAGGTCTCAGCACAACTAAGAAATATGGGAGAAATGCCAGAATTTTAAAAAAATCTAATTGACCTCTTTAGGGCTCAAGAAGAGCCTAATTAGCGAAGATAAATTCAAGGAAGCATAAAAAAAGCTTTAGAAACAGGAAAATAGAGTGTCTTAGCTCTCCCCTTTAAATTTGGACAAAATATCAGTAAAATTTCCATTTTTATGCACTTAACTCCTTTAAATTGGAAAAAAATTATTTTTGAATAGGAAAATGCTATAGTTTAAAATAAATAAAAAAAAATATTGTTTTCAATTTATATTGTTTTAATTTTTAAAAATTTATATAAATCTTTCTTTTATGAAAAATTAATTTAATATAATGTTTTATTTTAAAAAAACTTTTCTGGGAGTAAGCTATTTTTTAGTCGGATACTCAATATCAGGAAACTTGAATAAAATTTTTGTAACCGATATCTTTAGTAAAGCTGTTCATGTGACTGATGGCGAGCTTCTTTGGCTTTTTTCAAAAAGCCAGGCCTGAAGTCTTAGAAGGAATAGAAGGCAAAACTAGAGGAGGTCAGCTAGACCTTAATCTGGTTTTAAACATAAAAAATTGCAAAAATACTGAACTGTTCAAATGCATAAGAAAATAAATGCTAATTTTTAAAAAAATTGTTATAGATACTAAATACACAAGAAGGAATATTAAATCTATTAGGTTAATAAAAATACGAAATAAATCTATCAAATTGCTATATATAAATTTTTTTAATTTCACTAAGAATATTCAGTAATTTAGATATGCCTAATTACATTTAATAAAAGCATGCCTACTGATCCATTTCATATATAAAATATAATATAGCAGCTAATCAGTATAAATGCTTTATTCATTGTAATCAGATATAATATAAAATGGTGAAGAATAGCAATCAAAATGTAACAGGCACAACAAATGCAAATTATTTCAGTCACGAAATTTGTGAAAACAAAGAGGAATATTGTGCCCAAACAGCATCTTCTGGTCTAGATTCTCAACAAATTGAGAATAATCACAGCCAAACAAGCCAAGGACAAGAAGTGGAAAAAAGATTATTAGCTTTCAAAAACACTGCAGTTGGCTGTGTTATGTACTTTTTACAAAAGCACAGTCCAGCACATATCGAAAAAATAGTTGAATTCGTGAAGTCTAGCTTCCCCCCTTAAAATTGGAGCAAAATATCTAGCCTTTTAAATTTAACAATATTTTTTAGCCTAAATACTAGTTTTTATGAAATTAGTTTTGGCCTAATATAATGGAAAAAAGTGAAGCCAATATTATTCAAACAATTTTTGAATTAATTCTTCGAAAAATAAACCAAAATCCAAAACTTTATATTTTTTTAATAAAGTTCTTTTTAGAGAAAAATTTAATATAATTTTGTCTTATCTTATCTTATCTTATCTAAAATCTAGCAGAAATCTCTGCCTAACGATCCTTATGGATCATTTTAATCCAGTCAGTTATTTTCTTTTTCCTTAATTTCACTTTGCCATCTTCCCTGCTGAACTTTCGTCTGAACATTTTGTCTGAACTTTTGCCTGAACATTTTGCTGAACTTTTGCGTGAACTTTTGCCTGAACTTTTGCGTGAACTTTTGCCTGAACTTTTGCCTGAGCTTTTGCCTGAGCTTTTGCCTGAACTTTTGGATGAACTTTTGCCTGAACTTTTGCCTGAACTTTTGCCTGAACTTATGCCTGAACTTTTGCCTGAACTCTTGCCTGAAATCTTGCTCAGACCTCGTCTTAACTTTTCCTCTAACTTTCGCCTCTGCTTTGGGCCCAACTTTTGCGTTAACTTTCGCCTCAGCTTTCGCTTTAACTTTTCCCACAGACTTCACCTTAATTTTCACCTCAACTTTTGCCGCGATTTTTGTCTCATTTTTTGCTTCGACTTTTGCCCCAATTTTTTCTTCGGATTTTAGCTCCACTTCTACCTCTACTTTTGTTTCAGCCTGTGCTTCAGTTCTTACCTCAGCTTTTGCCTTGATATCGTAAGGTATCGTCTTAGATGAATGAGTGGCCATAGCCAACTCTCAATTATCTTACACTTCCCCTTGCATGCTGGTGGGTCTCTTGAGCAATTCCTCCAAACCTATTTCGTGAGGGTATGTCCCTCCATTTTCTGCATCTTCTGAATCTTCTTCCTCTTCTTCAATTTCTGCCTCATCCAATTCCATCTCCCACTTTCCATTTCGTCTTCTAAAATATCCAACTCATTTAATGCTTCATCAAATTCATCTTCAGAGTCGAGATCTTCCATGCGCTTCCAGATATTGCACAATCTTTGGTCAAATTCCAAAGCAGCTTCTTCTCATGAGCACGCTTCCGATTCTTTCTTCTCCATTTTCCCCAAATAAAAAGTTAATATAATTTTGTCACTAAAAATTAACACCTTAAGTTGGAACTTTTTTTCCGATTTAAAAGGGAGGAGTAAGGAAGACTCCCTCTTGAATTCAAAAAAACATAAATATAAGAAAAGCGCTTTTGGGATAGTGGATTATGCTTTGACTTGGCATCCAAAGCTTTTCTTATTAAATGATCGGTTTCACTATTACTTAAATGTAATTGAGAATTAGAAAAAGGAGGCAGAAAAGTACGAACAAAAATATAAATCAAATTCTAGCAAAAAGATATTGAAATATAAGGAAAAAGTTGAAAAGAAAAGGGAAAATATCGAGAAGATGAATAGGATCAGAGCACAGATTGAAGATGACTTAAGAAGTGGGACGAGCGAACCTTTTTTGCTAACTAAAATTTATCAGGTTTTAACTTCAGGCGATAAGCAAGCAGCTGAGGATCTTAAATCGGTCATAAGATCTTCTTATCTTTCATTCAAGGGTGTATATCCCTACTCCCCTACTCCTGGATCGAACCAAAAATTTTAATCGCTCACAAAGTATTAATTTTTTTATTATCATAAATTTTTTCGAAGTCCACAAAAATCCAAAAGGAAAATTTTAATTTATTTAAAATTATGTTTTAGAATGGACCTGTCTTATCAGTTAGACATCAAATATATTTTTAAAATATGATTGTGCGTTTAAATATTTGAACACTAGAAAATACGTCTAATAGTCATGACTAGTCTGTTATTTCGCAGCTGATAATAGATTGTTTTGACCAGTTTCTGTTTTCAAATATATATTAAACAAATCGTTGCTCGCACAAAGTTTTTTAATCCAAAAAATAGCGATTTTCCAGGCAGTGTGCTTGTGAAGAGAGTTAAATAAGGCATTAATTTATTTACTAGGATCTTGAAAGCCAATTATTTTATTTCTTCTCCTTAAACATTTTTGAGTAATCTCGTTATTCGTCATCATCTCTTCTTAAAATCACCAGAGTTTAAATTTGAACGGCTTTAAGCCTTAATCTTTGCAACCGTTTATACTCAAATAAGATTAATTGGCTTCCATTTTATTTTCATATTTCGAAATTTTTAACCTTATGCTTATAAGTGAATTTATTCAACACACACTTTTCATTAGGATGGTGGATTCTTCCCAATCCCAGGACTTAGCTTAGGACTTTTATATAAATTTCCTTTTTAATCATAATTAAAATTGTCAGTTAGATGTAAAGTTCATGTCCTACCTCCGAGCTCAGTGAGAGACTTCACGACTTTGACAGTCTCAGCTCAAGGGAATGCGTCTACACTATGCCTGGTGTAGATCAGAAAGATCATATAAGGCTTGGGGAAAGAAACAGTTTGACGATTAGGCCGGGCCACCTAACGTTATTCAGAGCTGTGGTCCAAGCTGAGGCCAAGAAGCACAGGACTTAAAGAGTTATCATAAACTCAAACTTAAGCCAAACCTTTTAATCAGCAGCCAAAAAAAAATTCGGATGGAAAGATAGCCCTTAATATCAAAATATACTCATAATCTGCAGCCTGCATTAAGAGCAAAAATTCTTACCTTTCTGAGCTTTTCTTAGTCAACTTTTCAAATTCAGAGTCTTTCTCTGTAGACTACTCCAAATTAAGCCGAAAATCAGCTAGAAGATATTCAGTGCTTCTTATTTTTAATTTGCTTTCCCTTTCTATCAAAAGACATACCTTTCCATTTCCCTTATGCGCACAAACAAAAATTTAGTTTCATATACTTTGTTTTAAGTATTTTACACAGATTTGATTTCTTAACTTAAATGAAAAAGCCTTATAGGTTTATAGGTTATTTTTAACGAACTATTGAAGATTTTTATGACAGCTAAAGAAAGTTGACATATTTTCTCATAGATATCTATTAAATTAAATTAAATGACAGCTAAAGATGACTGCTTAAATTCTGGAATATCACTTGGTGGAATAAATAGTGCTATTCTATACATTTAAAATAAACAATATCTTTGAAAATATATTATATGATAATTACTGTTCCTCCCTTTGTGAACAAGAAAACATTGGAAAAATCCCTATTTTTAAAGAAAAACTCTATTAGTGAGTAACTTTTTATTATAGAATTTGTTTATAAAAATATTTTTAACATATAAGTGATAATTCTTATAGCGAAGCCTCTAAACTATAAATAGCGCCTATTCTAAAACATAAATTTTACAAATTAAGCTTTGGATTTTTTTATCTCCAAAAGCAATTCAGTTAAAATTTAACTTGCTTAATTTTAAAAAAATTTAGCACGTGAGCGAGAGTATTTTCTTTGCTTTTCATGGAGGGTGAGCTAGTGAAGAAGAAAGCCCTTCAAGCATGCAGATTAACTAATTTATGTTGGACTGCATTTGACACTCCCAGATCGCCTTGGGTTGATCTTGCAACTTTGAACTCCCGAAGTTAGCAAATCCAGCTTAAAGCAGATATTTATAAACTCAAAGAATTGGCTTATCTATCAAAAAATCAAGGCTACTTGGTTGGTGAGCATTAGAAAAAACCCAAACAAAAAATATTCTCACTAGTCAGATATATAATTTAAATTTAAAATAATAGCACAATTAGCACTCAAGCTTTAAATTTCAAAAAATTTAAATAGACATCAAAAAAAAACACTTATAGCTTTGAACAATTTAATTAAATATTTTGTTTAATTTAAAAATTAAAGTTATATGATAATGTGGCTCTATCAAAGTGTTAATAAGTTCCCATAGCAAGAATGCTTACATTTTTTAGTTATAAAAATATGCACAAGTTATAACAGGCTTAAGTAGATACTCCTTATTCTTATGCCTTCATGCTAAAGTTAGCTTTTTCTGGCGCATTACCATTTGATACTCAGTGCGCTGCTTTTAAAGTTCATTTCTGCTGAAATATGTATCATTTCATAATTTTGAAAGTATTTAATAAGTGATGCTGCTCTCTGCTAAAGCCACTTAAATAAAGAGTGCTCCAGATGTAGTGATATACTTGGAAAAGTTCAATAGTCTCTGCAGTGCTCAGAAGGATTTTTTTAAGAAGGAGCTGATATTTATATCACCTTACTCCCTCCGTGAGAGCTTCTAGTTTTTTGGGTGAAATAAAAAATTTCTTATATCTTTTATAAAAAATATTTTAACATATAATTAATCATTATTATAATGAAATCTTGAGCAAGCAAAATTATTTTATGCTTACGGAGGATTTAGTGAGTGAAAATAAAGCATTTCAGAGATATACAGCCTGACTGATTTTTTAGCTTGGTTTTTTCTGACGCTTTCCAAAGGCTTTGGGGAGTTGATCTTGCAACTAGAGAATGATTAAGAATTTCCTCGAACTTATCGCAGATGTTAGCCCATTCAAAGAATTTGCTTATCCTTAAAAAGTTTAAAGACAAGCTTTTCAAGTGAGTTAGCAGCATTAAAAGCTACCCAGCAAAAGCTGCTCATATCATATATTTAAGCTAAAAATAAATAGCATATTTGGAATATATGCTCGAATTTTAAATAACTTAAAAAAATGCATCCATAAATTCAACAATATCTTTGAATTAAAATATCAGATTTTATTAATTTTATATATTAAAGCTGATAAAATAATTTAACTTTATTTAAGAACTAATAAGCTGTCCCATAATAAAAATGGTTAGATTTGCTTTAGTTTATAAAAAGATAGACAAACTATAATTGGTTCAATGCCAAGGAGATACTTCATTTCCATTAGAACAATGCCTTCGGGTTAAAATTACCTCTCCTGGCGCAATAACGTTTTAAATCTAATGTGCTGCTTTAAATTTTATTTCTGTTTAAATATTCATGATTTTCAAAGAAATTATTAATAATTTTGTTCATTTCGAAAATAATAAGTCTCTCGATATTATCTAAATTTAAAATTTATTTAATCACTAAGTTTCAATATTCTTAATATCAAACTTAGCATGGTAATCATATGATTTGTGCTTTGTAATTTCTCATATATAGCCAGAGCTGCTTGCTAAATTCAATACTTCTGGGCTATTTCTTATGAATATTCAAACTAATATAAATTTCTTAAATATAAAATTTTGATTAGCATGCGGGCTCTTCCCATATCCAAAGGCTTAACTTTAGGCTTTATATTAATTTTCTTCTTAAAAGTCTAAATTTCCTATTCATTTACATCTAAAATAGTATAAATTTTAGATGTAAAGATAAACCCTCTGTAATAAATATCTCATAACTTATGGCCTATATTCAGAACGAATTTATAAGCTTTCATTAGCCAACTTCTCAGGTCTTAGTCACTTTTAAAAGACTATTTCAAATTTAATCCAGAAGACATTCAATGCTTCTCATTTTAGATTTTCTTTCACTTACCATCCTTCCATTTTCTTTTAAGATCCAGGAACGAGACTTTTGCTCCTAAAATTTTACAATTATAGATCTCCTCATCCAAGAATTGTATTAAAAGCAAAAAGAAAAGTTTCTTTATGTCCTTTTTTGTAATGTTTTAGGGAGATTTGAATTTCTTACTCCCCTCTGTGGATGAACAAAACCATTGAAAAATATCCAATTTTTTGTATAAAAGCCAATCCTTTGTGAGCGAAAAAAAAAAATTTATGAAAATATATATATACAAGCAATAATTATTATAATACAACCTCTAGCTAATATTGGCTTAATTTAAAATAAAGTTTGCATTTTAAAAAAATTTTACAAATTAAGTAATACTCGCATTAAATTATTTCGAATTGGGATTATTTTTAAATTTTAAAAAAAATTGCATCCGTAAAAAGTTTAAAGATAAATTTTTTCAAGCGAATTAACAGCACTATAAACAGCCCTAACAAAAACTACTCATGCTATATAATTAAGATAAAAATAAATAGCATATTTGTAATACATGCTTTAAATTTTAAACCAATTAGAAAAATATATCCATAAATTTAACAAAATTAATCCTATCTTTATAATTTGATTTAAAATATAAGATTTATTAATTTTCGATATTAAAGCTGATAAAATAATTTAACTTTATTTAAGAACTAATTAGTTGTCCCATAATAAAAATGGTTAGATTTGCTTTAGTTTATAAAAAAATGGGCAAACTATAATTGGTTCTATGCCAAGGAGATACTTCTTTTAATCGAAGCTAACAACGCCTTCGGGCTTAAATTACCTCTCCTGGCGCAGTGACTTTTTATATCTAATATGCTACTTTAAAGTTTTATTTAAGCTTAAATTTATTTATGATTTTCAAAGAAATTATTAATAATTTTGTTCATATAGAAAATAAATAAGTCTCTCAATATATATTTAAAAAATTTTATTTAATCACTATGCTTCAATATTCTAAAGGTCAAACATAATACTATAATCATATGATTAGGGTATTTTAATTTCTCTTATATAATCCGAGCTGCTCTTCTGCATTCAATACTTCTGGACTATTTTTATAAAAATTGAAACAATACTCAATTATTTTTAAAAATATCAATAGAGTATTATAGGATAAAGATTAATGCAATTTTAGACTAAATCAAGAAATTCCAATAACTTAATGACATAAAAATATTTAAGTTTAAGTTTATTGAATTACTCTCGCAAAATTTTTACGTTAAGTCCCCTTACTCTTGAGGTTCAGCTAATTTAACAGCTCTGAAAAACCGTAGGTGAACCGGCCTAACCGTCAAACCGTTAAAGTTAAATAGCCCGTTAGGACTCCTCTAGTCATCGCCAGACACAGCAGTGACCTCTTCACTTCAAGCCGAGGCTCTCAATAAGTTGGACTTCTCTCACTGAGCTCGTGATCATAGGTCCATCCTACGAGGCAGGTGCTAGGACCTATCACTAACTGACATTTTTTTTATATTGTGATAAAATATTAAAATTAAAATTAAAATATGGCGAATTTCTTGCATATTTAAAACGAGGTGTGGTATTCCCTGGTGAGCAGGTTATTTCCTACAAGACTCCAAATTTTCGAGAAGGGCACTTCCTACCTCAGGGCAGAGACTGGGCCATGAAAGTGCTAGAGCCCAAGTAGGTAGCTGAGTTCAAAGAAGAGTTGTTGAAGCCCAAATTTCAAGATTGGCGAACTATGCCAAGGCGACTACACTTTGATACTAGAGGATATAGTCCAAAAGCCCATAAGATTTTGAAATCAGCCTTGGCAGCTAGTAATGTATTAACTGGCATTAAACCTAATAAATCTAATTGAATGGTTTGCCAGCAATATTAATATTAGCAAGAATTAAAATTATAAGGATTATACAGTTTAAGAAACAATTTATTTAAAGCAAAATTAAGCTAAAATCTCCAATCATAGCTATAGGTGTCTTAATTGATATACTTTGCAAAAAAGTATTTGATGTATAGTTAATACATAAATAACTAAGATAGTAAGAAAGAAGAATCAGCCACTAAAAGTGTAGACAAAAGAAATCAAAGATCTTAGACTCTACATATGCAAAATCTCTAAGCATGCCCACCCAAACATAGGAATAGAGATCAGCCGCATCATGAATTCATTTATCCACGACATTTTCTAAAAAGTCTGCTTTTAAACAAGCAAACTCGTGAGATACTAAAAGAAGATCACCCTCAGCAGCAGAAAAGTCCAATATTTATTCTCCCTTATGAATTTACAAAATATACAAGTGAGGAACAAAATCAGATATCAAATTTACTTAAATTATTGTAAAGTAATACAAGAAAGTGCTGCTGGATTATTATTTTGAGTAGCAAATATAGAATCCCTGGTCCAAATAGCTTTAAAATATTGTCAAGCTTTTATAATATATTTCTATTGCTTACAGCAAAAAACAGAAAGGACAAGGATACACAGTGGCAGTGTTAGCTATAAAAGCTGAAGACATCATCAGCACTGGCAATCTTATCAATCTAGGGCTAAGGTAAGATGCTATTTTTAGTGACTGAAAAAGGGGTGATATCCATTAAGAAGAAGTAGAGTTGGCAAGCTTTATTTTGGTTTAAAGGCCAGTGTTGTATTGATAAAGGGTAAAATAAAAATTAAAGTCTAAAACTAAACTACAGGTTTAATCTGCAGGGGCCTTGAATTAAGCTTATGACTTATCCCATTATTGTTTTTTGCATTAATCCTAACCAGATAGCCGATTTCTTTTATTTATTTTAGCTCACTCTTTATCGCAAATATTTTTATCTTTGGGGAAGAATGCTATCTCATAATAAGATAAACATCTAAATTCGTGCTTTCCTAAGGTTTTTAAATGTTTATATACTTTTAAAAAGTCTTATTTTCATAAATGATTAATTTATTTAAACGATTTTATTCGCTTGGATTCATTAAAATAATCAAATTGTTATTAAACAGCTTTTTATAAGCATGGATTCTAACCAAATCATAAAGCATCTCTAAGATAAAGTTAAATAGCATATCTGGAATACATGCTTTAAGTAAATTACAAAAATATATCCATAAATTTACCAAAATTAATGATATCGTTAAATAATTTGATTTAAAATATCAGATTTTATTAATTTTATATATAAAGCTGATAAAATAATTTAACTTTATTTAAGAACTAGTTAGTTGTCCCATAATAAAAATGGTTAGATTTGCTTTAGTTTATAAAAAGATGAGCAAACTATAATTGGTTCAATGCCAAGGAGATACTTCATTCCCTTTAGAACAATGCCTTCGGGTTAAAATTACCTCTCCTGGCGCAATAACTTTTTAAATCTAATAATTGCTTTAAAGTTTTATTTAAGCTTAAATTTATTTATGATTTTCAAAGAAATTATTAATAATTTTGCTAATTTGAAACTAAATAAGCCATTCAATATATATTTAAGAGATTTATCTAAATTTAAAATTTATTTAATCACTAAGTTTCAATATCCCAAAGGTTAAAAATATCATGATAATCATATGATTTGGGTATTTTAATTTCTCCTATTTAAACGAAGTCAAGTAAAATTGAAGAAAACTTCAATAAAATGCCCTTTCAGTATCTTAACGAGAATAAAATTAAGATAAATTAAAAAACAGTTTAAAATTTGAAAAATACAGTGTCCTAAACATTTTTATTGCCAAAAACATCAGACGTGGAAGGTCACAAAACTCTGGATAAAATCTTGTCTTTTTATTATGTCGATATCGTTTAAATTCGGCTACAGGGAGTTCCCATATTCTTAGAAGCATGGACTTTTGAAGGATGCCTGAAAAGGATTCAGTGGAAAGACGCTAACGCTCTGGTTTCAATGGGTCTCCCTACCTTCGCTCTACCTAAGTCGAGTTGGCTGTGTTCCAGCTAAAAATCAACCTTCTCGGGTTGGTTGAGTAGAAAAGCACTATGCCTTCCACTTCCTACTAGGACCAGAAGTCCGCCCATTGTTGGGCTTGCCTTGTAGACTGGATAGGATTCACTGTGAAAAATAAACCTCCTAATCAAATCTTGTCAATCGAAGATTTTAGTAAAAGTAGATCGCATAACTGATGACTAACTTTTAATTTTGTATGTCTATAGCGCTTATTCAAAGAAGGCTATGCTTGCCATTTTTATCATTATATGAAGCCAAAATCCAAATTAACCTTTATCAATATGCATCCAGACGACTTTGGTTATCCCTAAAGTAGGAGATGGAGAAGCCTTTTATATTGCTTACTCCTAGATTGGAAAAAGAGTTGGCTCTGTAAGAGAGCGATAACCGTAATTAATAATAAATAATAATATTGCTTACTCCTCCCCCGTGAGCGAACAAAACCATTAAAAAAAATTTTTATTTTTTGCCCAAAAACCCACCCTCCGTGAGTGAACAAAAATTTTTTATGAAAAAAAATTGATATATAAGCGATTATTATCATGAAATCTATAACTAATTCTGTTTAATTTTAAATAAATTGCATTTCAAAACATAAATTTTAAAAATTTAAATTAATATTTGTTTCAATTTTTTCGAAGTTGGGAATTTTTTATATTTACCCCCCCCCCCCCTCCGTGAGCGAACAAAAAAATTTTGTTCGCTCACGGAGGGGGGTTAATTTTTTTTTTTTAAAAAAAATTTATATATAATTTTATAAAAAATATTTTTTTCGAAATTTAAAAAAATCCTAATTTGCAAAAATTGGGAAGCAAATATTAATTTAATTTGCAAAATTTATGTTTTAAAAACGCAATTTGTTTAAAATTAAACAGAATTAGCTCTAGATTTCATTATACTAATTATCACTTATATATCAAAATTTTTTTTTCCATTAAAATTTTTTCTATTAAAAAAAATTTTTGTTCACTCACGGAGGGTGGGTTTTTGGTCAAAAAATGGCGATTTTTCTAATGGTTTTGTTCGCTCACGGAGGGGGGGGGGGGAGTAATAAGATAATTAAAATATTAAATTTTATTAATTTTCGATATTAAAGCTGATAAAATAATTTAACTTTATTTAAGAGCTAATTAGTTGTCCCATAATAAAAATATTTAGATTTGCTTTAGTTTATAAAAAGATGGACAAATTTTAATTGGCTCAATGCCGAGGAGATACTTCTTTCAATGAAGAGGCGCAATGCCTTCAGGCTAAAATTACCTCTCCTGGCGCAGTGGCTTTTTATATCTAATTTCTCCTTTTAAGCTTTATTTCTACTTAAATTCCAATAATTTCATAATTTGCAAAGAAATTAAGTATTTTTGATAACTTAGAAAAATAAATAAGTCACTAAATATATTAAGGTATTTTGCAAATAATTTAATCACTGAGTTTCAATATTCTAAATTTCCAGCATAGCATGCAATAAAAAGAATAATCACATAATTTGCATTTTGTAATTTCTCCTATAGAACTCGAGCTCTTTTTATTTGGCTGCATTCAATATTTCTGAAGCAACTCTGGGATAAGATTGGGATCTTTTAGCTTGCTTATGTAAAAGAAAAAATTAGTATTGGAATTCTCGATTGTAAGTCTTGGCTAAAGCATTTTTGAATTATATGAGGTCTATTGTAGCTAAGCCTAGGAATTGCATCTTAAAACTTACACTAACCCTCTCAGTTATCGAAAAAAATCATTAAAAAAATCCTATTATTAAGTATATACTTGAGCGAAAAAAAATTGTTTGTGGAAAATATTGTGTATATAAGTGATAATTAGTATAATGAAATTTCTAGCTAATTCTGTTGAATTTAAACGACTTGAATTTTAAAATATAAATTTTATTAATTAAATTTATTTTTTTACTTCAATTTAAAAAATTACTATAGAATTATATATAAAACTTTTAAAAAAAAAATTAAACCCCCCTCATGCGAGCGAGCAAAATTATTTGGTTAGCTCAAGGAGGGGAGAGTAAGCAATTTTTTAAATCTGTCAATATTGTTGCACTCTATTCTTCTCTACTTTTTCATCTTTTCCTTATTTTTTGTGTATTTAAAGCTGAAAATACAAAGTAGGAGACTCCACGAATAGTTAGACCAATTACCTCTTATGATGAATAAAAATAATTGCTGAGACAAAGAAGGTACCTATTTCTATCAACACCAACCCAATTGCCTTTACTCGGCCGAGTTATGGCTGACTATAGACATCACCCAGGAGCTTATAAAGATTTTCAACTCAACAATGTTCAAATTCGTTAGTAATTCAATAATGATACCCTCTTCGGCATTGCTGGTCCTCAAACGTACAAGGATAGCTCCAAAAGCACAATAGCATTCTCTTGTTAACGATATCTTCATCAACTCATTGAAATTTTCAACACACAATTGCAGCCTTGATCAGCAAAAAGACGAATTCTATATGATGGATGCTGTGAACTCAAGAAAATACAATATTGCTTTCTTCTCTACGAATCTTTCAATATTGATGCCAGAATCTCAATTGGGTCTATTTTAACTATTTAGAAAATTATAAATATCAGTGCTCTAGTCTCGGTAAGGGACTTCTGAGGAAGTGGCACTGAAATTTAGGCTTCTGAGTTTTGGTTTATAAGAGATATACTCTTTTCGTTTTGTTTGTAAAAATGGGCAAAAAGGATTCATCGAAATATGAATCAATATTCGTAAGGGATAAAAGAGCCGAAATTTTCTTTAAATGAATCAGAGTCTTAAGTTTCAACCAATATTTATGTTTATTCAAACTTCGGATCAAATATCTCACAAAATTAGGCTGAAGAGCAATCAGTAAAAGCCTATTTGTTGAAATTCCTCAAAAAAGACGAGAAAAAAAAGAGAAGTTTTACAACATTCTGCACAGCTCTCAATACCAATTATCCTCCAAACTCGATTCTGAGATGCTGCAGACTGCCATCAGGAGATGGGGCAGTCATCTTCAAAATAAAATCAGTATATGAAAATTTCACAAAAATTAATTTTTTACAATGATAATTAAAGGAAAAAAAATTTTGGTACCCATAGGATCTTTTCTTCTTGGGGGAGAGAAGGTACTAAATTAGTTTTATATTACCTCCTGATATAGCTATTGAAAAAGTAATTGAAACATTAGAAGAAATGTGCAAAATTAAAGAAATTTGTGCCGATGACACAAGTTTTCATGAAGGAAGAAGACAGACATTGAATATTATACCAGAATCCAAATTTAGGTTTATGGAGAATTTCAGAATCTATAAGAAGCACTTAGTTTATCGGATGCTTAACTATAGGAGACAAATCTATCTGAATAAGACATGCAGGAACGATGCAATGCTCTAAATGTCAAAAATTGAGATAATCATGACAAAATAATGGAATTAAGAGAGAAGGAGCATCAAATAAAATTTTCTAAAGAATCAAAAAGAGATAAATTAATTGCTCCAAATTGCTTAGGTTCTCAAATTTATTTTAAATCGCTGAAGATGAAAAAAAGAAAGAATTAATTAACGAAAGGACAACAGTTAAAAGGAAAGTTTCTATTATAAAAATAAAGGAGATTAAATCAATGAGAACATAGATAAAAAGGAAATTCCTTTACAAATTACAGATAATAAAATAAATGAAAAATCAAAAAATTTAGAAGGAAAGCATGATCAAAAAAAAGAAAGTTTTTCAAGCAATAGTCTGAATTATTTTTTAGCTTCTGACACTTCTCAACTACCTTAGAGAATTTATCTTGCAATTTTTGAACAATTAAGCTGTTCTTCAAGCTAAAAAGTCCAGTTTATAGTTGATATTCGTTAACTTAGAGAATAGGCTTATCCCTCAAAAGTCAAAGCTAACTTTTCAAGCTGGATGACTAGCATCATCAACAAAAATATCCTCAGACTATATAATTAAATTTTAAATTAATAACATATTTTGGTGCTCAGGCCTTTAAAAGAATTGAAATATCAATTAGTTTAATAAAATTAAACTATCTCTATTAGATTTTGTAATTTTTCTAAATTTAAGCCAAGGCAATAATGCACTTAATTTAGATTTTATAAGCTCTCCCATAATAAAAATATTCATATTTACTTTAGTTTATCAAAAGATGGACAAATTATAATTGGCTCAATGCCGAGGAGATACTTCTTATCTTCATGATCCCAAAAATGCCTTCGGGTTAAAATTACCTCTCCTGGCGCAATGGCCTTTTATATCTAATGGTCCGTTTTTATATTTTATTTCTGCTTAAATTTCAATAATTTTAAAAGAAAAGAGGAAAAATAAATAAGTCTCTTCCTAATATATTACGGTTTTTTATCGGAAGTTAATTTAATCACTGAATTCAATATTCTAATTTCAAGCATAAAATTGCAATAAAAAGAATAATCATATGGCTGCATTTTATTATTTCTTATATAGAACTCAAGCTCAACTTGGCTTAGCCCTGCTCTATACCTCTAAAACATTTGGGATTTTGATTGGCGCTTTTTAGCAGCCTCTGCTATATCCTAGATGCTTGGAAACATCAGATGAAGTCTTAGCTAAAACAATGCTAGGGCTATATTTATGCTTATAGCAAACCTTTAAAATCCTCTTAATAGTTATTATCATCAATAAATTTTTCAGGTTATAAAATATCATTGAAGCTAATATTGGCATTGCAAAGACTTTAATAATTTATATTCTTATGTTTAATTATTTTCAGATATCAACTATACTATCAATAGATAAAGCCTTATATGCAATATATAATTAAATGCAAATATCAGCTTATTTACTTTGCCAAAAAGTATATACATTAAAATGGTGACCAACCCACTCTCTTAACTAAGATCATTGCATCTTTATATAATTATTATGAAATAAATCAAAAAATAATAAATTGTTTATTGATTAAAAAATTTGCACTTTTCTAGTTCAGTGCTTTAGATTTAAATGCTTTCTTTGATTTTCTAATTATTGAATTATATACTCGCAAAAGTATTTTTCCTTAAAAACTGATTTTAAACTTTATCTCTAAACCAAAAATTAAATAATTTAAAATTAATGCTAATATTATCAAATTCTATTATATAAAACTACCACATTTGAAGTTAACAAAAAAGTAATAAAACTTTCATCAAAATAAATGCTTGTATTTAAATTGTACCCCCAATATCTGATGAAAATGACAAAGAGATTGAGTTTGTTGCTATATTAAGGGCGTCAATAAGATAGTCATTTGGATCATATGTGCTTGCAGATAAAAAGCATGTCACTGTTGTCGCAATAGTAGAAATCGGCATTATATGGTAAACTTTTACAATGACAGGCCCTGCTGGAATTGAAGCGAATCCGGCTAAAGTCAAGACTGACCATGAAAACTTACAACTTTTTGCTATTGAGCTTGAGTAATCAGAAAAGCCAACTCCTTCACAAGTGGTGGCTACAATTGATGAACTAGTAGTCCATGCGCTAAAATCAAGTTTAATTATAATTTTTCCATTTCCAGGAATAGCATTAGCAGTAATAAAGTCATCGTGGAGTCTACTGAATCTAAACCTAGAGTGTATGGTTTATCAACAGTACAGGTGTCTCCTATAATTGTTCCTCCATTGACTATTGACGGTATATTCATTATTGATTTGCATTTCGCTGCTCATGGTGATGGGGGTGATGCTATATAAAGCACAAAATTTAAAGATGCGCCGTCACTAGATAATCCTGTCGTCAAAGGAGGAATCATGCCACTAATTATTAATTCTGATGGCTCTGAGCCTAAAATTGTGATATCATTGGGAAAAGTTCCTATTATAAATCCTCCAGAAAATGAGCTGCTTGACGATGATACAGAATAAGAAGTTGACGGCACGCCATCTAAAGTTAGCGAATATGAAGATGACAATGTGAAACCTGGAGGCAAGCCAATTCCAACTCAATCGCCTACTGAAATCGTTGTAATTGATGGGAAAGTGACATATACGCTTGCAGGATCTGCTGGCTCTCCAACTGTATAGCTTGCTGGATTTATTACTAATGTTTCTGAGGGAATATCAGTGCCAACTCCCAATGATAGTCTTCAACGATACAGGTTCATCTTGATATTTGGGTCTACTCCATCTAGGACATAATAAAAATTTATATCTACATTTAAAAATGGTGTAAATAAATGACGAAATTTTGGGGTTTATGATAATTGAACATAGCCGAATTTCTTATATTGCAATATTTTTATTAGCAGAAATTGGAAATATTTGAAAATTAACTCTAAGATTGACGCAATTTTCATATAAGTGATTAAAATAAAATATTTTATTTGAGATCAAGGAATATAAAATTGCTAATTTAATAAGAACCTAAAAATGTCTTAGTCGGTGCATCAATCGGCAGAAATAGAGTTACAGTGCCGCCGCTGCTGACATATCCAAGGCTTGAGATAGTTACTGTATTTGAACTGATTGTGGCCTTAGGAGTAATTAATGGGGATGTAGAAATCACTGGAAAATCACTACCATCTACTAAGCCAGAACCTAAATTAGCAGAGACTCCATCAGTAAAATTAGGTTAGGCTATTTAAAGTCAAAAGTTAGCTATATTGGTGACGCAATTAAAAAGACTTCCTATACGAAAGGTTCTAAAGTTTACCCCTCCAGCTAGAGAGCGTATCTCCTGAAAAGGGTGCCAGTTCCGTACCTTAATTCTCCTTATGGCTTCAGTCTTGAGTTGGTGACTTATAGATTTCTGAGGCCCTGCGGATGGTGATTGGAGTAGCTAGATTCCAAGAATCAGCTCCTTGGAGTCTGTTGGATGTCAAAGTGCCTTCCCTTGCTAGCTACATGAAAAAGACTGCTCTACTGTGGCTTGGACAAGACTCCAGTTTCTCAGAATATTGGCCCTCAGATTCAAAAGATGTTGTTGGCACTCCATTTCCAACTGCAAGAAAGACAGCAAAAACTATTCGATGCTAATTATAGAAATTTCCCATAGATGGCGCTGTTTGCCCTTGATTTGCCCACTGGGGAAAATTTTTGGTTCGGCCAGTCCCATATGGTTTGGTCAAACCAAAAAAATTTTCTCATGGGCAAACCAAGGGCAAGCAGCGCCATCTATGGAAAATTTCTATACTTGGGGCTAAATTTGTATAACATCTCGGAGTCCTTCCCAGTAGAGGACAGGCTGACATGTGCCACCATTTTAATGTATCAATCAGTAAATATAAGCTCGAAATAATAATGATTTGCGTGGTCATCAAAATCGAATTCTCGATTTAAAGCGTGATAAACAGCCATAATAGGGATTCCAGCAGCTTTGCCTCTGCATATATGATCAACCATAAATTCACCATCATTTTGTATAGACATGACTGAGAAAACATAATTGTAGAACTCAGTAGCTGTTGAACTTCCAGGTGGAAAGACCTTTGCTCAGCACTCATAAAAAGTGGCGATATTTGATTGAGCAAAAGGAAGAGCAGTCGTTTTGGTATCGCTACTATCTGATGGAATTCCATAAACAAAGAAAAAGTATGGACAGCTTATATTTATACTCTAAATAAATTGTTTAGACGTTGATTAGAAATTTCAAGAGTTAAAGCTAATAAATAAGATTAATATTTAATATAGAAATTTTTTTTATTGCTTATATTAGATTATTAATGCTTTTAGCAAATTACTCATTATTAATTTTTTATAGTAAAGTTAGAGCATATGTAAAAGAAAAAAAATTTGTATAAAAACGATTAAAAGAAATTTTAATAATTAGGAATTTGAAATATAAATAAGCCAGCAAGTATGGATAGGAGCCTTCTATTCCTGGAGAAGTATTTCCAGTAAATGTAATTGAAATTAATCCTGGAGAGCCAGCAATATTGTTTGCAATACCTACAGATGCTGAAGTAAGAAAATAGTTATTGGCGGTATCAGTTAATGCCGTATCAAAATATTCTGCGGTAGTCTTAATAAAAGTCTGATTTATCTGCACTTCTGAATTAGAGAAAGGCAAATAAACAACCAATTTAGTCCCAGCTGTCCAGGTTGTTGATGGTTGAAAAAATCATGATAGAAATCCAAATCACAGATTACCCCCTACTTGCATACCGCTATAAATAAAAAAGTCTCCATAAAACTTTTTGTTATTGTTTGCATAAAACTTGAAATCAGTCATAGATAAAGAATTTCCGAATTGCCAAAAATAAACTGAAGCCAAGACATCAATATCTGCAGTCCCATCATTGCTTATTATTGAGGCAACTTGAGCGCCTGTATTTAGCTTGGCCAAAACTGTAATTGAAATAAACGAAGAAGCTGCCAAAGGAGCTCCGTTTATAGAAATAACAGCTGAATTGTCATATAAAACATCACAAGTAGTTCCAGGGATATAATTATTCAAATAGCACAGCCCAGATATTCCAGAGCTAGGATCTCCAATATCATGATACCAATATTCAGACAATATGTCTACGTTTAAAAATGTGACAGTGATTATTCCTGATGAAATTGCATGGGAGATTTGAAAAGTCAGCTTTGTGAAGATTGAAAAAGAATTGCTGCTTGGGATGTCAGTAGGAAGGACATTAGTATTATAAGGAGCTCATGAAGTTACTGCAATTATTCCAGGAACTGGGGTTATAGGTCCACTACAAGTGTATTGGGCGATTAAATTGCTTGTTCCCCATCTTCATATTTTTAGTGTCCAACTGTAGCTTGAAGATGGAATAGACGATGATGGAAATGTGAAGGAGGAGACTTTAAGCTTAATTTGGTAGCTTGAATTAATAATCACGTCTTGAAAAAGCCCATATATGTAAATGCTAGATGCTGAAGGATTTAATCATCCATTTGTTCTATCAGAATCAGCAATAGTACAGGGCAAAGAATTATCATTTTTAGGCCCTTTAATATAATTGGTTACAGAAGGAATGTCAACTGATGCACATGTAGGGTTTGTAGAGACAGTTCAATGGGAATCAGGAATTATTTCAAAAATGTCATGCTTTCAAAGATTGAGGCTAGCGGGGACTACAAAGGAAAAAATAATGTCATCTTTTGAGCCAACAATGACAGTTGTAGAGGTTAATGTAGCAGCAGTTGTTGTCATATAAGATGAACTTGAGACTGAGGCAGAAACTAGAACACAACCAAATAAGTAGTTTGCATCATAAATTTTTCCATTTGGGGAAGATCTAGTACATTAAAATAATATAGAGGCTTAAATGCTCGAGATTGATCTGCTGAATTCTTTATAAGCGGAAAGGATGAATAGTATTTGATGGAGACCAGCCAAATTCTTAAGGATAATTTAATTAGATCTAGTAATCACTTGAAATGGCCCATAGATGCCTGCAGAAGGCAAGGGAGTCGATAAAGCAAATTGTAGCGTCATATCTCTGTTTCCTATTATTGCGATTGAGTTTGATGTATATGTTGTAGTGCTTGAGAAGCTTGATGGGACGATCAATTGGACTATTCCCAAATTTCTAGTAGTGTTTATTGTAGTAGAAGGTCTAAAATTGAGAGTTAATAAAACTTCGCTAGTCCCAGAGTTAGCTTGGCTAAGTTCTATAGGACTAGAAACTCATTTGCTTTGCCATCAGATTATTTTGCCAGGACTAAAGCCTCAGTTTTTCAAGGTAATATTGGAATTTGCAAAATTTAGCCAAATCAAAGCGATAAAGCATATCAAAATTTTGGTTTTGGGCTGAATAATTCTAATTGGTTTAAATGCGCTCGGGAAATGACCTGAGAAAATTTTATTTTAATATTGGGTATAAAAATACATATCTCGATTATATAAGGCATGAGAGCTAAAAATAGAAAGTCTATGATAATAAATTAATAAAAATACTTTATTCCCAGATGAGAATAAAGGAAAAAATTATTTGTAACTTTTACGCAAATAAAAAAGAAGCTTAAAGTATATATCATAAAATTGCAAGTTTTTTGTAATACAAAAGGTTTGAGGAAAGGAAAGCAATTAGAATTCTATCGGATATTTTGTGTTTTGCTTGTAAAAATACTATAGCAAAAATATAAATTGCTGAGTTTTTGATTAAAATTTGGCCGAGGTAATGGCAGTTGCTTAATTTTAGCCTGCATATGCATTATTAATTAATAAAAGATAAGCGCTTCAGCATGGCCTTAACTTTTGCTTATAAATTCGATTATTAAATATTTTCCTTTTTATATCGAAAGAAATTTAAATTAAGATTTATAACTTTTAGCAAGAAAATGTAATATAAAATAAGGATAAAATCATAATACGAAGAATCTTGTAAAAAAGTTTGCTTTAGAAGTGTAGAAAACTTCAATAAAACTTAAGTTTTCCCTATACTTATAATTAGATGAATTCTTCAATAAGAGAGAGATTAGATTAGAGAGGGTTAAAACAGGGTTTTATTCCAGTCCCTGATCCAATCCAGCTTCAGCTTCACGCTCATGTGGCGCTACCACGAAAGCCACCCTAAGCCCTTTTCTGTCGACGTCACCAAAATGGTGATGTTGACATGTTTTGGGGAGACTAACCCGAACCTACTTAAACCAAATATTGCAGCACAGGACTCTCTTGGCCCCTGGTAGTGCTCAGAGTATGAGGGAAGCGTCCAGTACCTCCTTCTGAAACTACCTCTGCCATTTAGGCAGCATAATGCTTCTCCAGAAGTTCCCCTTTGTGTTACACCACCGGTCTTCTTGTCTGTGGGTCGAGAGTGGCCCAGTTAGCCCAGACCGCACCTACCCCGGAATTCTGCCACGTGGCTTCCTGCCAGTTTTTTATTTTTCTGGCAAAAATTTTGAGATCATCCTTCCGCTACTAGGCATGAATTATATCTTCAATTGAAGATAATAAAAAAATGCACTAATCGTAAAGAGTTAAGAGAGAGACTAGTCACAGCTTCAAAGGCTGTATTAAAAGTGCCCAAAAATGAGAGAATATTAGCAAATCTCAGAAAAGTCATTATGGCCGAACAGATACTCAAGACAATTGGAATATTAATGCCCTTGTGGAATCCATAAGAAAAAGTATTTGGAAAAAAGCATTCAATTTAAATAGACGGAGATATAGACTAATATCTGCTAGTTCTGGCTAGCTCTCCTCGTTTAACAGTATACAAAACCGTTAATTTTCTTTTCAAATTTTGAATACGTTCCTTGATTGATAATAATCGACTTGATCTAAGACAGAAAGTCAAAATTAGGGTAATGCTAATCAATAAAAAGCTTATACCAAGATTTACAGGCTATTCGATTAACTTTCTTATTAAGAAGCTAATATTTTTATTTTATCAAAATTAATAATAGAAACGATTCATAATGAATTTCTTTAAATTAGGTTTCCATTAGATAATACTATTTGAGCATTAAGAGTAAAATAAAGCATTTGAGAGCACTAAGAAACACAGTTTTGGCTAAGTTTAGCCATTTAAAATTATTTTAATAAGATGCCCTTTTCAAACTATAACACAAAATAACCAATTTTAATTATAAGCATGAATTCAAATAATCAAAGAAATACTTTAAATTAGAATTTATAATTGTGCAGTCCTTTTAGAAGAAAAAATGTTAAAAATATATAAAAGTTCTTATATCAAAAAATAAACTATCGCGGCATTTAAATATAGACCCCACCAGACTTTTTGGAACCTGTAAACAGTCTACTGATCGCAACCATGACCTATTCTGGCTGGAAATAGGAGATTGGCTAGGACCAGTAGGCTAGTTTACAGGCTCCAAAAAAGTCCCAACAGAGTATATTATTATATCAAAAAGCGGAAAACAAATCTTTTATGTTCAAGAAGCTTTAGCCTATTATTAAGTCATTTGGACATCTATAGTCTATATGAATTATATAAATTATCAAATTTGTTGAAAATTAAGAAAATTTTCAGCTTTAAATCTGATAATTAAGATTGAAAAGTATGAATCTAATTTTTCAACTAGACTAAAATCGATACGGTAAGTATCATCTACTTACACTTATTAGATTATAGAAAACCTCCTCGATCCTTATTCCCTTCCATAACGCTCCATTCGTCGACAATCATCTCACGACCTTCAAAATCCTGCTCCTACTAGATATGGGCATGCACATGCTCTCTGGTAGTTGGAAAGGTTGGGTCCGTACCGTACGCCAACGGGGCTTGGCTTTTAGAAAATTCAAAAAATAAATTTTTCTGGTCACCTGTCAGCTAAGATGAAAATTCTTAGTTCAGGACACAATGCCTGGTATCGCGCTCGGGAAAGTTTCCGATCAACCAGGATGAAACTCACTGGCATTGCTGGACACCCTTTCCAACTCCGAGCTCCAGCCCTATCAGTGGGCGAATTGCCCGCTGAGATCACAATTTTTGTGTCGGATCAAATTGTAATTTTAGCAGACAATTTATCTACCGGAATTGCATATAAAGCCTTTACCTGGTTGTAAACTTGCGGTCTATCAACTCAGACATTGCACTTCACCAAACCATGCAAAGCCTGGCCGAATACACAGACCGAATGCCAAAACTCCTTCCACAAGTTTCCCAGGCCTCCCCAACTGCATCTGCTAGAAGATTTGGTTGGTTCGCCATGCCATTTTTATGCATATGCAAAGTATCATCTATTAAATCAGAATTTTTCACGGTCTCAAAGACATACATTTTAGTTGATTTTTCTGATATTGTTTGAAACTATTCATTTTTGATAATAAAAGACCTGAAAGAAAGTATATTTTTTTGAAACTATATTTTAGTTCTTCTTAATATATTGACTTTTAGAGTTTATGAGGAATTTTTCTTCTTCCTCAACTTACAAGCTTCCATACTTTCTACAATTTTTCGCAATGATAACTTAAAAATCGAATTTCTAAGGCTCGCTTTTTTCACTTGTCTAGTAAACTAATTGTTATTTCTTAACGTAATTTCTTTGACTCATTTAAAAATAAATAATTATTATTTTTTTTGGACTTTTTCTTATACCAATTTTAAATAAATTCGATTTTTAATTAAAATATGAAAAGCCTTACAAGCTTTCTGGCCTTTATGTGACTCGCTATAGGATATTCATACATGATTACCAAAGGTAGCTACTTATATCCTGGAAAAATTAGCTGATGGAAAGATAGTTGGGCTCCTCATCCTATTGAGCTCTCTCAAACCAATTCTGGGACTGCTGATGCTACTGTGACTGTTCATTTCAGACCTAAAACATCTTTACCTACGACTGGGAATTTGGGATATGCTATTGTGACTGTGCCATCAACTTTCTCAACCACAACAACTTATACTTCTAGCTCTATGGCAATTATAGCAAATAGAGATATAGAAAATTTTCCATAGATGGCGCTATTTGCCCTTGATTTGCCCATAAGGAAAATTTTTTGGATTGACCAAACAATATGGTACTGGCTGAACCAAAAAATTTCCCTAGTGGGCAAATCAAGGGCAAACAGCGCCATCTATGGGAAATTTCTATACTTCATTTTCATTTACACTGTCAACAGATTTACCTTCTGCCGGAGTTTATGGACCTTTTCAAATAGTGACTAGAACTTCAGCTAATGGGCAAATTTATGATGCAAACTACCTTTTTGCTTATGTAGCAGTGTCAGCCTCAGTTTCTACTCCTTCTTCTGGCTCTTTGGCAGTAGACACAGTCACTTTAACCTCTACCTCAGCAGTTGTTGGCTTATCAGATGGGCTTTACTTTACTTTTGAAATTCCTGCTGGCACAAATCTTTGGAAACACGACATTTTTGAAATAGTCCCTGACAGCCGCTGGACAGTTACTTCAAGCCCGACCTGTGCTTCTGTCGATCTTTCATGCACTAATAACTATATAAAAGGTCCTAAAGGAGACAATAGCTTACCTTGTGCAGTAGCTCAGTCTGGAGGAGCAAATGGAGGGTATAATACTGTGAAATCAACCTATGATGCGGAAAACAGTATTTATATATATGGGCTTTCTCAAGATTTGATAGCACGAATAAATAGCTGCAGCCTTGACTCACATTCTCCTTACTCCCGCCTCTATGAGTGAACAAGAAAATTGGAAATCCCTACCAAACAAATTATTTTTTAATATATAATAATTATTATAATAAAATCCTTAGCTTGAATTTTAAAACATAAATTTTATTAAATTAAATTAATATTTACTTATAAAAAGTAGTCCTAAACTTAATCATAATCTTAAAATGTGATTATAAATACAAGTTACCAGATCAAGCTCCAAGTTTTTAGTTTTATTCTCCCTCTTGCAGCTATTTCATCATCCAATTTCAGTTGAAATCTGAAAATCTGGAGATGGGGTACTTCTAATTTGCTTGCTCAATTTACTGGAACTGGACCACTAACACCAGTTCCAGGAGTTGTTACAATTGACTCATGGATTCCTTATAACACTAATTTAGCTCCAACTGACATCCCAAATAATGGAAATAGATTTTATATCTTTACTAACATCCCCTTCCGTTAACGAAAAAAAATTTTGGTTTTCTCGTGTAAGGGGTGAATTTTTTTAAAATGTAGCTGTTTAAAATTAAATAAAATTAGCTAGAGAAATATTATAATAATTATTACTTTTATAGCAACAATATTTTTTCATAAACAATCTTTATATTAAAAAATTTTAATAAGCTCCTCAAAAAAATGGACTTTTCCATGGTTTGCTCGTAATGGAAGAGATGTAAGCTGACTTTTCATGCTGCCCACACAATTGAAAATGGGAAAATCTATATACACTTTAACGACAATGCAGATGTTTATTCTGGATGCTGGTGGTTCAATTATAGAGATCCAAATAGCTGTGCAACACAAGGCAAATGCTATATGAATACCTACATGCATAATGTTTCATGTGGACTTATTGGTCACTCGGTGGTTATAACTCTATCCAATGGCGCTACTTTATCAGCGAATTCAGCAATATCAATCACCTTATTAACAAAATTATACCCAGGGGCAGGAATTAACGAAATAGCAACTTATGATGCAACTTTTTCTACGATTATTGATAAATGCACGTCTATATATATGTGGGAATTTAACCCTTCGAATTTGAATTATGTAAGCATGAGTAATTTCCAATTTTTTGCAAATGATACAAATATCATGCCTCCTGATGGTATATTCCCTATAGGAAAACAAATAGGAGGATATGATCAATATTTAATGTGATATATTAAACCAGCAACTAGTTGGGATATAACAACTATATTGAGAGTCAATTTGCCATTTTCTAGATCAGGTGTTCAGCTACTTCAAAGCTATATATAGCCCCTGAAATATTTAGATCATTATTGCCTACATTTTAATTTTCAAAATTCATTTGCACTTGCCAGCTTTTTTGAAAAGTAAAAACGAAGATGACAAATCTCCGTTTATGGTTTTAAGGTGCCTAATCAGACTTATACTGTATAAGGCAGGTGTCCTGTACCATATTTTTTCTGGTCGGTATTCTGCTGGATTATAGAGATCTATTAAGGTGCATGAGCTATAAGCCCATCCGCCCAATATTCTGAAGCTATATTAACCGCAAGTGGAGGGAAACTTGAGTCCTCTTTCAATGCACATAACTTTTATCCTGGAAATCCTGGATCTATTTCTATCTTCTTTACTTCGGGAAATTACCCTACAACTACACAAAATCCATTTTTCGCGTTTTCATTTGGGAATGCCGGAGATAGGTCGATCGCATTACCATTTGTAAGTTCAAATGTGGCTACTTTTTATGAGTGTTGGGCAAAGGCTACATCTTCAACAAGTAATTCAATAACTGAATTTTCCAGCTATGTTTTCTCAGTACTTACACCACAATTTGATTCTAGTTTAACTTTTAATCAATTATGCTATAATAATTTAGGTGGAATTCCAATTTATGCAAATTATCACGCTTTGAATATGGATTTCGACTTCGGGGATACGACAAATCATTATTACCTAGATGTTGTATTTGATGATATAAGTCCAAGCGACATATGACCTGATGCTATTGACGGTGGGCAAATTCCTGCAACTTCAACCACGCCTGGGGTTACTCCAAAGGTGACTATTAGTGCATTGACGGCAACAGTGACCATTTCTGGGCTTGGATTTGTTAACTCAGGTGAGTCAGTCAAAATATTGCTGCCTAATGGAAGTGATACAAGTACAGGCTATTATACAACACAAACTTTCTATTATCTCGTAGATGGAGCTGATCCAGTCAATAAAATGATTCTATATACTGGATCAAGCTCAGGTGTCACACTTTGATTTCCTAATAATTTTACTTACTTACTTACTTACTAGGTGTTGAAGGTGTCTAGTGCCCACTCCCATAATTAAATAAGAACTAAGCCAACTTGTGATGCCACTGAGCCATCTTGGAATCACGGTGATCAGCCCACCGACCAAGCCTTTGACGAAGCTCCGCCTTCAGTCAGCCGCACGTCTCACCAGACCTATTTCCGTCGCTCTCCCTGGCTCAGCTCCTGCACGTGTTCTGTCTAAGGGTCATCCTCCCGTGGGATGTGCTGAGAGGAAAAACCTGAGCCTCTTGAATGAACTGAGGAGCAGTTCCTCTGGTTATCCCCAGAGTTAAAAGGCTATTGCTGTGCAGAAGTTCTCGAGGTAAAAAACCCCAACCCCATAAATAAAATTCGATGAGGGAGAAAAATTAGCAGAGCTAATTTCTCCCTAACCGAATGCCATTTTATTTATTCCTACTAATTTTGCAACATTAGAAGTAACAAGTCCTTCAAGTGGAGATTACTTTGTTGGGCAAGCTTCTGTTACTACAATAATATCCGCAAAAGATGACACTTTGTTAATGCAAGACATAAATCAAGGCTGGATTGGAATTGGAATACCTGCAGGCTTTACTTCTTCGTCTACTAAATTGACCTTAGGCTCAGCTTCTGCAGACATTTATAGTGTCAGTTCTCAAGTAGTTCATTTATAGGAGGATTTATGATTGCTCCGCTCTCAAGCAGCATGGTATTTACTCACAGTAGTGAGAACATAATTTCAATCGGCCTAAATGCTCCATTGTCTACAGGATCATCATCAGTTGGCACTGGAACACTCACTCTATTTATAGCAAGCAGTTTAACAGGTAGCAAATGCAAATTATCATCACTATCACATCCATTTAAAGTAACAGTAAAGCCTGGAAAAATTCATTTTGACAGCTGCACAATGGATAAGCCTTATACCCAAGGTCCAGACTCAGTTGATTCTACCCTCACACTCAGATTTACAATTCCAAATTCTATTCCTACAGGTGGACTAATTATGATTGCTCTGGCACCAGACACTTGGAACTTGCAGCTATCACCTCCTTTTGTCACAACTTGCCAAGGGGTAGGATTTATTGATCAATCCTCAACTAAGAAGCAAACATGTACAGTAACAAGTACTGCAGTCGTCACTTTGTCTAATTTTTCTCAAATTGCTGCAGGATCTTCTGTTATTGTGAAATTGCTCCATTTGGTCCCATCCTCCCCCTCTGAAACTTTATTAACTTGTTTTACATCCATAACCACTTTTGATGCAAATGGTTATGCTATAGACTCTATAGACAGTGATATAACGAACTCTGTGGTTGTTGCGCCCTCAAGTACCGTGGGTACTACAAGTAACAATCTCGTTATTTAAATCCTAAACAAATATTTTCTAATATTAATTAGCATTTTCTTTATTAAAACAGTTTTAGAATGATGCTATAGCAATTAACTCAGATTTTTCAGCTCATTAGTCCTCTCATCTTGAGACGCCTCAAGTTCTAGCTGAGTTTATCAAGCCTACTATCTTCCTAAGCTTATGGTAACTTAATTCTCTTTCAAGGATCAAAAATAACTATGCATTTTAAAAGTATAAATTCTTTAGAAAAACGAAAAAGTTAGAATCCATAATTATAGCAAATAAAAAAATTATAATTTTTTGTTTATAGGCTTTTTAAAAAGGATAATTTATTTGATAAAAAAATTATAAGTCAGGCTAGAAAAAACTTATTCGGAGATAGTAGATAATTTTATAAAAAATTTAACATTTCACATAAAATTGTGACCTCAATTAAATATTCATTTATTTTGCGAAAAAATTTTGCTTGCTTTAATTTGTAGCTTCTTAATTAAAGAAGTCTTTCATGAAAAAAGAAATTAGGAATCCATAACGAGGTAATTTGAGTTTTATTTCGAAATATGCAGCGCATGTAAAAGGTGAGATTAGTCTCATGAAATAAAACTTTTAGAAAGTATTTTAAGATAATTAATAATTAAGCTTTTGATATGAATTTTGTTTCTCAACATAAATTTTATGTCCGAAAGCAGCAAAATGGTATTTAAAGTCCGTTGCTATTTTTAAAAGGAAGTATTCAACTTTATAAAAATTAAGGTGCAATATTTTGATTTTGAGAATGCTATTGAGGATCCATAGACGAAATTGCTCATAATTTTAATAAATCTCTATTTAATTTCTTATTATTTAGTTACTTTGCAAAGATACTTCAAGAAAATCTAAAACCAATAAGCTATTTTTAAGGCAATACAAAACAATTCAATTGTCATCAAAAATATCTTATAAAGTTTTATAAAACTAAGATAATTAAAATACTTATCAATTTAATACATTAAAGTAATATTATTTTAATTTGATTTAATTTATTATTTAATATGTTTTATCTCATCTACATAAGAAACCTCAGAAAAGATATTTCCTGAAAAAACAGTTGCATTTGCTATTATAGCCCGATCTAGGCTTAAATTAATATCTAAATCTACCCCATTCCCTGCTTTAAACTGTCTTAAGCCTTCTTCAACATTCCAAAATAATATTAAATCTCCTTTTACATATGAAGCAATATATTTTCCACACTCAGAATAAGAAAATTTTTGAATTTCTGGAAATGCTCCTCCAGTTTTTGCAATTTTAATACCAGTTGCAGACTCTCATATCATAATATTGTAAGCACTTGCAGTTGCTAAATAATTCCCGCATGGTGAAAAGTGTGAAAAATCGTTATTAAGCTCATCTTTTTCATGAGCGATCACTGTAAATAATTTAGTATCAATATTTAAAAGTATTGCCTCATTTTTTTCAATTTCATTGTGGAATGCTGCCCATCTTCCACAAGGAGAGGCCTCAATATTTTTGATAGAAAAGCCAGTGTGGATATACTCACAATTCTCATTTTCTTGGTCTCATATTGCAATTTTGTTGATTATTTTGAAAATTAAATGCTTTCCTGAAAATCTATAGCAGGTAATGTATTCATTATCATATTTTATTGTATGGACTACTTCGCCAGATTCAATGCTGTAAATTAAAAATGATTTTTTTGAATAAAAATTTAAAGAAAATTGCTTTTTTTCTAAAGAAAGTTGTAAATCGCTGCATCATTCATAATTTTTAATTTGTTTTATTCATTTTGGAGCTTGCAAACTTCAGATTTCAATAATGCTGTTAATATAAAAAATGCATATGTCATCAGAGCACGCCATATTTTTGGGTTGAAGGCTATTTGGAATATTTAAAATCGTGACTTTATTAGTTTCAACGTTTATTATTTTCATAAAGCCTAATCAAAAGACAGTAATTCTGTTTTCTGTAAAAAACATTGAGAAAATTGTATCATTGCATTTTCTTGGTTTAATTGTATCAGAGAAATTAGAAGGTTTTAAGATTTTTGTGTCATTTTTTAATCCAAACATGCCTGCTTTGAATAGATTTAAACACCCATTATTATGCCAGTACTCATTAAAATAAGAATATTCCAATAAAGCCTGCTTTTGAATGTTAATTATTCATATTTCATTACCTTTCAAAGAAGCCAATAAACTATTATCTGCTGAAATATATACTGATTGCCCGATGATGGAGCTCAATGCGCCATCATCGAGCAACGTCTTTTAAGAGTCCACCCGGGAAATGGGTTCCACGTGTGGAACCCTTTTTGACGCGTGGAAGTTAGGATTCTCCACATGCTAAAAAGGGCTCCACACGTGGAACCCATTTCCCCTGTGGACCCTGAAAAGACGTTGCCCGATGATGGTACATTGAGCGCCATCATCGGGCAATTTCTATATTTATAATTGGGGTCTCTTATTTTTCAGATAGACTCGCCAGAATCCAACTTTACTATCTCAAGGACATCTTTATTAATTGTGATATAAAAATCACCACAAAAACTCATGAATTCGGCTTTGACTTTTTTATATTTAATCCCTAATTCAATAGATCAAATTGTGTGTTTTATGGAATTTCCTTTTTTGCCAAGTAAAAATTTATCGCTAATATTTTTTATATCATATTATTATAAATATTAAAATTATTTTATATAATTTCTTATAGATAGAAAATAATCTGTTAGTTGTTCATTTTTTCAAAAAAAGGTTACTTGATAGCCTAATTTTTTCCCTGCTTTTACTTGCCATATAGTTTGAAATCCAAATAATGATATAACTTTAATAAAGCCAGGAATTGAATATGCTAGCATATAATCGCTAAAGGCTGACATTAAAGAAGGTATTTTATTTTCTAATTTTATAACTTTACTTGTGTTTTCAATGAAATCTCATATCACAAGCTCTTCTTTGCAATATATATCGTGTTTGGTAGAGCTCAAAGTAGGAATTTGCCTTAATATGCATGATAATTAATAAAAAAATATTTAAAAAATATTGAAAATAAACTAAAGCAATATAAAATATAAAGGATCGAAGAATATGATGAGAATTTTATATCAGAGATTTCTATTCTATAATTAGAGAGCTGTAAAGAATTTATTTCGATTGATTGATCAACTGAAAATATACTTACAAAACACCTCTTAGCTAAAATTTTCATTGAGTTAAGTGATGCAACATATTTTTCACATTTTGAAATAGTGATTTTTTCTACAACTTCTGGCTCAAAAATTGCTATTTCTAGTTTTGATTTGCTCATTTTGCAGTTAGAGAAATCAGAAAAAGTTACCAATGAGGAAGTAAAATCTATATACCTCAGATCACTATTTGAAAAATTCGTTCTAATAAAAGAGTTATTTGATAAGTCCGCATAAGGAATTTTGATATTTTGCAAATTTTGATTGTCAAAGGAAAATCCACTTTTATTCAAAATTGTTGCAGCATTGCTTGATGCTAAATAAATTCCGTCTAATTCTCGAGAAAGAAGCATAATTTTGTAAAATCTTTGTTTGTCGCCTTCTGAAAGGGTCTGGTGAAAATGTCTTGTAATTTGTGGTTGATTAGAAAAGTTGAGATTATTGAAATAGGAAGATTTAACTGAAGAAATGCTGTCTAAATTTCTGATATCATTGAGAATCTTTTCTGACAAATAGATCTCTAAATTTGATGATTTATTTTCTTTTATTCCTTTAGGCTTGTCTTTAAAATACTTAATTAAATATAAAGTATTTCTTTCATTAGAAGATTTTTGTTTTGTAAAGCAGGGAATGTGCTGAATTAGTTTTTGTGGTGATTTAGAAGTTTGATAAGGTTTCTCTTCCATTATAGTAATTATTTTTTATATTTCACCAGAAATGGAGTTGAATTCAAAGATCTTTTGCTTAATAAGAAATTAATTTTTTTGTAATAAGTATGCTAAATATATAGGAGATATTTAAAATTTTATAAAATAACGCTTCAATAGCACATATACTCAAATTCACCTCAAATAATAATTGAAAATTATGGCTTTGTCCCTCCTCATAGTGTTTTGATTTCACTAATCCATTATCATCAAAAATAAAATTCTTTTATATTTCAAATCAAAAATACATCATTTTATAAGCGTGAAGTAATATACTCATACTCAGAATCAGAAAATCTTCCATATCTTATAAAATTTTATCAGTTTGAGTAAATTTAGCATCAGCTATTGTTTTGTAAATTATTCCAATCTAAAACAACTAATTTAAAATTTCATGAAGTCGGAAAGCTTGCATAATGTGCTAACTAAGTCTATATATTGATTATTTTTGCTCATTTCATGGCATACCAACATTGATATATTAGTGTCATAAATAAAAATCTTATTTTTCTTTTGGTTTCATTCAATACACTTTTCTTTTGGGAGAAAGCAAGTAATATCAGCTATTTTAAATTGCATTCTGCTTTAGTTCGAATCATAAATTAATCTAGATTTTACAGGGCTTTGTAATATATTATTTTCTTTCAATTACAACTTCAAGCTGACTTATTAGATAATGTTTTAATTCTTTTGAGATATTGCAGAATTATTGGATAATATAGCAAGGATATAAAATAGAATTGAAAAATAAATAGACTTATTATATGAATTTATCAATTAAATTTTTACATCTAATGGCGGCATCTTGCGTTTCAATTGATTCAAGTCCTTATATAGAGAGAAGGTGAGCTTACTATCTCATTCAAGTCACTTCTTTTGTATTTGCAGTTTTAGCTTTTTATTGCTCACTATAAGGCTCACTCTTTATAATAAGTTATTTATTTTTACCACAAAGAGAGTTGGTGTTTATTATTTAATATGTTTTATCTCGTCTACATAAGAAATTTCAGAAAAGATATTTCCTGAAAAAACAGTTGCATTTGCTATTATAGCTCGATCTAGGCTTAAATTAATATCTAAATCTACCCCATTCCCTGCTTTAAACTGTCCTAAGCCTTCTTCAGCATTCCAAATTAATATTAAATCTTCTTTTACATATGAAGCAATATATTTTCCACACTCAGAATAAGAAAATTTTTGAATTTCTGGAAATACTCCTCCAGTTTTTGCAATTTTAATACCAGTTGCAGACTCTCATATCATAATATTGTAAGCACTTGCAATTGCTAAATAATTCCCGCATGGCGAAAAGTGTAAAAAATCGTTAATAAGCTCATCTTTTCCATGAGCGATCACTGTAAATAATTTAGTATCAATACTAAAGAGTATTACCTCATTTTTTTTAATTTCATTGTGGAATGCTGCCCATCTTCCACAAGGAGAGATCTCAATATCTTTTATATTAAAACCAGTGTGTACATACTCACAATTCTCATTTTCTTGATCTCATATTACAATTTTTTTGTTTATTTTGAAAATTAAATGCTTTCCTGAAAATCTATAGCAGGTAATGTATACATTATCATATTTTATTGTATGGATTATTTCGCCTGATTCAATGCTGTAAATTAAAAATGATTTTTTTGAATGAAAATTTAAAGAAAATTGTTTTTTATCTAAAGAAAGTTGTACACCGCTACATCGTTCAAAAGTTTTAATTTGTTTTATTAATTTTTGAGCTTGCAAACTTCAGATTTCAATAACGCTATCAATATAAAAAATGCACATGTCATCAGAACATACCATACTTTTTGGTTGAAGGCTATTTGGAATGCTTAAAATTGTGACTTCCTTAGTATCAATGTTTATTATTTTCATAAGGCCTAATCAAAAGACAGTAATTGTGTTTTCTGTACAAAACATTGACTCTCCCCCGATCCTTGATCGGACAACTCGCCATCGTTCGATCAAGGATGGGGGTTAAAAAAAAATTTTTTTTGGGAAAAAATTGTATATATATTTTTTTTGATTTTACTTTTAAATAAGAGGGTTAAGAGTATTTAATAATTATTTTTACAGCAAAAAATTAAATTTTTTAATTTCATAAAAGTACCAATTTTTATTATTTTTATTTATTTAGTTATCCTTTTAAACGGTATAAATTTTAATTTGTTCCTTGTTAAATTAATTTTTTTGTTTTTAAATTTTAAAGAATCTCTATTTTTTAGATTATTGAGTTTTTTAAAGCCTAGTTTGATGACTAAATCACTTCGGATGGTTGATTCCGTAGCTTTTTGTCGTCTCAATATCTCTGAAAACAACTTTTTTAGGTGCATCTTCCCAAGCTTTTGATAATTTATATATTTTTATATATATAAAAAAATTTGCATGATATGAAAATCGTTCGATCAAGGATGGGGGTTAATTTCCCCAATTTTTTAGGAATTTTTTACAGTCAATTGTTCGATCAAAGATGAGGGGGGAGTGAGGAAATTGTATTATTGCATTTTCTTGGTTTAATTGTATCAGAGAAATTAGAAAGTTTTAAGATCTTTGTGTCATTTTTTAATCCAAAAAAGCCTGTTTTGAATAGATTTAATCACCCGTTATTATGCCAAAACTCATTAAAATAAGAATATTCCAATAAAGCCTGCTTTTGAATATCAATTATTAATATTTCATTGCCTTTGAAAGAAGCCAAAAAATTATTACCTGCTGAAATATATTTATAATTGGGGTCTCTTATTTTTCAGATAGACTCGCCAGAATCCAACTTTACTATCTCAAGGACATCTTTATTAATTGTGATATAAAAATCACCACAAAATCTCATGAATTCGGCTTTGACTTTTTTATATTTAATCCCTAATTCAATAGATCAAATTGTGTGTTTTATGGAATTTCCTTTTTTTCCGAGTAAAAATTTATCACTAATATTTTTTATATCATATTATTATAAATATTGAATTATTTTATATAATTTCTTATAAAATAAAAAAAAATCAGTTTGTGCTCATTTTTTTCAAAAAAAGGTTACTTGATAGCCTAATTTTTTCCCTGCTTTAACTTGCCATATAGTTTGAAATCCAAATAATGATATAACTTTAATAAAGCCAGGAATTGAATATGCTAGCATATAATCGCTAAATGCTGACATTAAAGAAGGTATTTTATTTTCTAATTTTATAACTTTACTTGTGTTTTCAATGAAATCTCATATCACAAGCTCTTCTTTACAATATATATCGTGCTTGGTAGAGCTCAAAGTAGGAATTTGCCTTAATATGCATGATAATAATAAAAAAAAATATTTAAAAAATATTGAAAATAAATTAAATCAATATAAAATATAAAGGGCCGAAGAATACGATGAGAATTTTATATCAGAGATTTCTATTCTATAATTAGCGAGCTGCAAATAATTTATTTCGATTGATTGATCAACTGAAAATATACTTACAAAACACCTTTTAGCTAAAATTTTCATTGAGTTAAGTGATGCAACATATTTTTCGCATTTTGAAATAGTGATTTTTTCGACAACTTCTCTATCTTTTGGCTCAAAAATTGCTATTTCTAGTTTTGATTCGCTCATTTTGCAGTTAGAGAAATCAGAAAAAGCTACCAATGAGGAAGTAAAATCTACATACCTCAAATCACTATTGGAAAAATTTGTTTTAATAAAAGAGTTATTTGATAAGTCTGCATAAGGAATTTTAATATTTTGCAAATTTTGATTGTCAAAGGAAAATCCGCTTTTATTCAAAATTGTTGCAACATTGCTTGATGCTAAATAAATTCCGTCTAATTCTCGAGAAAGAAGCATAATTTTGTAAAATCTTTGTTTGTCGCCTTCTGAAAGGATCTGATGAAAATGTCTTGTGATTTGTGGTTGATTAGAAAAGTTGAGATTATTGAAATAAGAAGATTTAACTGAAGAAATGCTGTCTAAATTTCTGATATAATTGATAATCTTTTCTGACAAATAAATATCTAAGTTTGATGATTTATTTCCTTTTATTCCTTTAGGTTTTTGTCTAAAATGCTTGATTAAATATAAAGTATTTCTTTCATGAGAAGATTTTGGCTTTGCAAAGCAGGAAAGGCGCTGAATTCATTTTTGTGGTGATTTAGAAGTTTTGCTATCTTTCTCTTCCATTATAGTAATTTATTTTTTATATTTTATATGAAATGGAATTGCAATTATATCTTTTGGCTTATTAAGAAATGAACTTTTTTGGTAACTATATAGGTCTTGGGCCTATTTTGAATACCTTAGGACTATAAGAAGCCCAAGAGTTGGCTCAATCTATAGCATTTCCCAAATCAGCCTGATCAGTTAATAAGTGGCCATATCAATTTCACTTGTCAGCTAGTGAAGTTGACTTAATAATTATTGAGACCTAGCAATCCCACCAGCTGAACAGGCACTTCATAGCTAGGGCGATCAAAAAAAAGTTCTGGGCTATATATAAATAACACTTCAATAATGCATATACTCAAATTCACTCCAATAATAATTTATAATTAGGACTCTCTCCATCCTCATAGTGTTTTGATTCCACAAATCCATTATAATAAAATCAAAAATTCTTATATGCATATATTTAATTGATTAAAATCATTGCCTACATTAATATAAACTACATCAGTTAAATATTTTCTAAAAAAATTAATATCTGATGCTATAACTTAATCTACAGCCAAAGTGATAGCTAAATCTTATAGCTAGGGAGGATATCTAGCGTGGGGCTTTTTTGGCTTTCTTTCAAGCCAAAAAAGCCCCGTGCTAGATATCCTCCCTCACTATATATTTTCTTTTTTAAACTATCTTCATTATTTCAAATCCAAAATAATCATTTTCTCAGCCTGAAACAATATATTCTTATCCAAAAATAAAAAAATCTTTCTTTAGTAATTTTAGCACCAGCTATGTCTTTCATAAAATATTCAGTCTAATTGAAATCATAAGGCATAATATTTTATTCTAACTCCTCCCCCCCCCCCCTCCGTGAGCGAACAAAACCATTAGAAAAATCGCCATTTTTGACCAAAAACCCACCCTCCGTGAGTGAACAAAAATTTTTTTAATAGAAAAAATTTTAATGGAAAAAAATTTTGATATATAAGTGATAATTAGTATAATGAAATCTACAGCTAATTCTGTTTAATTTTAAACAAATTGCGTTTTAAAACATAAATTTTTGCAAATTAAATTAATATTTGCTTCCCAATTTTTTGCAAATTAGGATTTTTTTTAAATTTCGAAAAAAATATTTTTTATCAAATTTATATATAAATTTTTTTTTAAAAAAAAAAATTAACCCCCCTCCGTGAGCGAACAAAATTTTTTGTTTCGCTCACGGAGGGGGGGGGGGAGTAAAATATTTTTTTATAAAAATACAAGTATATTGGCTCTATTCAATCTAAAGCGAATAATGCAAAATTTTATGAAGTGGCTAAAAGCTTCCATAATCTAAGCATAAGTCTATATATTGATTATTCTTGCTCGTTTCATGGCAGACCAGCACTGACTGCTTAGTGTCATTGATAAAACCACATCTTTCTTCTAGGCTCCATACAATACATTCTCTTTTGGGAGAAAGCAAGCAATGCCAGCTATTTTACATTGTATTATGCTTTAATTTTGAATCATAAACTTAATATTGATCTTAAAGGGCTTTTTAATCTTTTCTTTCCTTTAAAACTTCAAGTGACATTAAGCTGACTTATAGTTAATTTTTTCAATTCTATTACAGAATTATTGAATAGTGCAGCAAGGATATAAATAGATTGAAAAATAAATAGACTTATTATATGAATTTATCAATAAATTTTTGCATCCTAAATGGCTGGCATCTTTAGTTTCAATTGATTCAAGTCCTTATAGAGAGAAGGTGAGTTTATTATCTCATTCAAGTCAATTATTTGTAGTTTTAGCTTTTTATTACTCACTATAAGCCTCATTCTTTATAATAAGTTAGTCTTTTTACAACAAGAGAGTTGGCGTTTATGATGATAAGGGAAAAAATTATAATCCAGGCTTTACCAGCAATAGCACAGAAAATCAGGAGATTCAATATATATGAAATTAAATTTCAGACTAAAATTGGAATAATGCATATAATAAGCTGAACCCTAAAAGAAGTGAATAGGAATGGGAGGCTCTTTATTAAAAAATTACATCAAATTCAGTCATAGAGGAACTCGAAAAATGAATATTTAAAAAACATTAAATTTATTTCTCAGTTACTGATGGTTGCTTTCTGATTTTAATCTGCATCATTTTTGGTGACTGTTTATCATATAAAATTTAGGAAATAAAATGACTCATCTGCAGCAAAAGGAAATTATGATCGATAGGTTACTTTCTGCTACTTTTTCATTGCCTAATATCAACATCCGGCTTTATTTAGGCATTATTTACATTTTCAACTAGCATCTAGATTTTTTAGCACAAAATTTATATGCTCATTCTTCCTATATATGATTTAAATTTAAATAATAATGAAGATTAGTGTTGAAAGAAATATTTTGGTATCAAACTAGAGTATCATCACTATTTAAATTTGCAAATCTATAAAAAGCGCTGATCTAATTTCATCTGCCCAGCTATTTATAGAAAAGAGCTAAATTTACTTAATTCTCTACAATTAATAAATGGGGAATTTTCTATTTCTTTTTAAATAGTAAATGCTTTTTCTAATAAAGCCCAACTAACTCGAAGATTGCTTTTTTGCGTGAGAGTTAGATTATTGACGATAAAGTCAATTGCTATTATTTAAAAAATCATAAATGAGCTACTTTTCTTGTTTTCCTTTTTAATTTGGCTTTATGGGCTTATTAAAATTCCAACAGATAAATGCTGAATATTTGACTATAATTCAGCAGAAAAACTTTTATATTTCAGAGTTCCATTTAATTTTGGGCCCAATTTTATTTTTTCAATTTTAATAAAATTTCTTTTCTCCAAAAGGGTATATTATTTAAATTTCTACTCCTTTGCAACGTAATTAAGGTTTATTTTGTCGCATTGTGTATTTCTAAGTAAATCTCATCTTAAATATAATTAAGCTACCTCTTGACTGACAATAAGCAACCTTAATTCTGAGATCTGAATTTATTGTATTTTTTAATACTCTAAATTAAATTTTATTTATTAGAATAAGTTGCTAATCAATATCACATTTTAAGCATCTACAGTTGTTTTTATCTTTTTTATACTTTTTTTCCCTGGATTCATGCCTCTTTAGCTTTATTTCTTTTATTTTTTTAATTTCGACAATTTTCTGTTGCTTATATTCCATAGCAGCGTTTTCCTGAATAATAATTACATTTAGCGTCCAAATCCCGCTTTGGCCTTTGGTGAAAATGTGCCCATTGGCTGCAAGTTTTGACAGAGCTAATTTTTCGATATTTTTATTTTTATATTTTTTTGAGTGCTTTGTCCGAAGGTTCTTGCTGTTAGCTACATGCTCTATTAATTCTTGTAAAGTGGCTTTACCACACCTTCGAAGGTATCCAATTAAGGTTCCTTCAATTGTGCTATAAAATAGATAGGCAAAACTGCAGAGGGATGGCTCTGTAGAATTATTTCTTGTTATGTTAAGCTCCATTTTAATTATAAGAGCAGCATTAAAAAATATACTATATAAGAAAAGTGGATAAGAAATAATTTATATAATTTTAATATTTTATCTGCAAGTTGTAATTACCATAAAATCTATAAAAAAAAATTCAATAATTTTTCTTACTCCTTCCCCAAAGTGAGGAAGATTGTTTGTCGTCACAGAATATTTTAAATTAATATTTATAATTAGCTAACTCCATCCATCCTTGATCGAACGATTGACTGTAAAAATTCCTAGCTTTATAAAGATAAATGCTTTTATTTATTTTACATAATAAGCATTGCCAGCTACATAATTAAACATTTTAATTTTAGCTTGGCATTCAAACTATTTAGGTACAAAATTTAAAAAATGGAGCCAATACACTAATCCAAGCAAGCTAAAAAAAGCGAATCATGCATACGAACATCGCAGGCCCCTTAATTCAACTTCAAGAAACTACCCTCAAAAAATTTGCATAGAGCATGAAAGCAGATAATTAAACATTTCATAAATATTTTATCATTTTTTAAAGAATTTAAATTTAATATTTTGAGTTTTAAGGCACTGCGCATCTTTCTCTTTGCTTCGTTAAATATGTATGCCATCGAATAGGCTTCGTCCTTTACAAAAAAGCTTTCGATAAAAGAAGTTTGAATATCTTCGATTTAAAACAGAATTTTTGTGAGTCATTTTAGACCCAAAAAGTTGGCAAATCTATTTTATGAAATTTTTTTGGAGCTTTTAGCCTATTTTCATTACATTTTGATAACTTTAATATCCCTTATAGATTTTTACTATATTGAATTTGCTTATTTTAATTATTAAATTGGCTGAATGACATTTCTGATCTATTCCTTGGCATTTGTAACGCGCCTATACACTTATTTGTGTTAATTGCCTATCACTAATCTTCATTTTTATCGCAATCTCCATCATTTTTATTTTTAGCCAAATTTATATCGAATTTATTTCGGCACAGAAAATCTCATAAAAGCCTTATTTGGTCTAATTTTATAATTTTCATTCTTCCTTGAAGAGGAGTCACTGATTTTAAGCAATCCATGCACTATATCAAGTAATGCAAAGAATGCATTTACTCATATAGCTTATCATTTTATAATTAGAGATATATAATTAATTCAGTTCAGGATATAGATAAATTGGAAATTCCATTATTCAAGAAATACAAATTTGCATAGAGCATGGAAGCATAATTAAATAAATTGGCCATTAAGCAAAATATTTAATTTTAGAAAATTTAACATAAAAAATATAAATTTTTATATTTGAATTCCATTTTCATATAATTTACAAACTTAATTGATTTTTTGGACATCTTTTTCTATGTGGATTCATTGAATTTTGGGATATATTATACCTGATTTAGTGCTTAGCCTTAAATCTAAATAGCAAAAGAATCTTAAAGTTATTACTAAATCTAATTCAAATTCCTTGATAATTCTGCTTTTAATATTGTAAATATTCTAATTAGTAATCTGCATTTAAATTCAAAGTTTTGTATACTTAAGTATTTATTTATAAATTTTATGGAAAAAGCTTGCTATGTATTTGCAATTTTTTGATTAAATTTTTTGAATAAATATTTGAGCAAGATAAATGACAAAAAATTAAATTTATCTATAAATAAATCAATAAATTGAAATCTTGCAATTATGCAAGTATAAAATTTTTAAATCCTACAGGACTGGCATCTTGCGTTATAATTGAGTTGAAGTTTTCATAAAGAAGACAGCAGAGCTTTAGAGTTAAATTTTCTTCAGGTAAAACTCCTTCTTATGCATCGATAATCTTCTCTCGTTCTCACACTCAGTAGGCCTTTAATTTAAGCTTATCATTTTTGAAAAAATAAAGGTTTTGGTTCAGGAAAGTGGGTGAGAGAATTTATAATTTTTTATTAAATTCTGGCTATTCAGCAAAATGCTGAGGTAAAGTTGGTATTTCTAAGATATAGGAGCACATTTGGGAGGAATCAGGGACTGGCTAAATCTTAAAGGAATATATGAGGATTTTATTGAATTTCTGTAAAGCCTTTCAGTCTGAAGAATTTTTGAAGTCTTCTAGATGAAACCTTGGCTATAATTAAAACCCAAGAAGACAGCCCTGTTGGAATTATAAATTTTATAACAGCCAATGCAAGTATGGCATATTTCCACGTATTAAAGTCAATCGATAAAATATTTTTCTTCCAAAATAATTTCACAATGCGACTTTAAAGAAAATTTATATCCTATCCTCTTAGATAAATTTCGGAAAATAGAGTCAAAATTTTTATTGAAAAGCTAATATAAAAAATAGCTGAATAATCTTAATTTTTCAATTAAAAAGCCCCGAATGCACAGTAAATTAATATAAATCAATGAAAATTTTAAAATAGCTATTGAACAAAGACAAATTAGCTGATTCACTAAAGTCATAGTTAAATAACTTAACCTTGCTAAAGTAGCAAGCACAAAAATAAAATGTCGACGTCAGTGACCAGTCCTCTCCGGGCCTGCTTCAAGTTTAGGGACCTTGCTGCGACCTGAAGCCAATCAAGCAGGAAAGGGAGTCCACGGGTACGGGGATTTGTGTTCCGGCTGGGTTGTCTCCCTCATCCGGCAATAAAGACTTTGTGCCTTCACGATGGACACATTTGGGAAAAAGGCTTTTTTTTTACCCCTAGAGACCACTATTGCAGACGACGGCATAGTTAGTACCGATACTAGCTAAGGTTTCGAAACAGCATTAAGAATCAGGCCGAAAGGAGAGCTATCTCTGGTAGAAATGCTGATATACCCAGGGAGGTTCGCTAGCAGCTGAACGAGTCTTCTACGACAACTCGTCTTGAGTGAGACTTAAAAGGACGAAGACCCTAATCTTTTATTAATGTTAATGCTAAATTAGCAAGCATAAAATTTTTAAATCCTAAAGGACTGGCTTCTTGTGTTTCGATTTGGCTGAAGCTTCCCTCTAATTTAGCTAAATCCTGTGATTATACAAAGCTAAGCACAGAAAGGTCAACCATCATCAATCAGTTGCATTTTTTGGTGCCGTTAGGTATCTCCATGAATGTAGTTTTTCCTTATATATGCTCTATTTTGTGTAGATTCTCCATCACTTTACTTCGCTCTTAGCAAGATTTTGAATTCAAGGCTGTGAGAAGGAGTGGCTATTGTTGCATCATTTAAGGATTGCACAGAAAAGGCAAGAGATTCCTAACTCCCCCCCCTCCGTGAGTGAACAAAGCCATTAGAAGAATCGCCATTTTTTGCCCAAAAACCCCAGCTCCGTGAGTGAACAATAATTTTTTTAATAGAAAAAATTTTTTATGGAAAAAAATTTTGATATATAAGTGATAATTATTATAATGAAATCTAGAGCCAATTCTGTTTAATTTTATAAATTAAATTAATATTTGCTTTCCCAATTTTTGCGAATTAGGATTTTTTAAATTTCGAAAAAAAAAATTAACCTCCCTCAGTGAGTGAACAAAAATTTTTTTTGTTCACTCACGGAGGGGGGGAGTAAGGTTTGAAGAGGAAATTTCAGAACATAGCAGCCGGTATTAAGAGGCATCCTCAATCTAAAATTGAGAATTCCTCCCAATATAAGCTTCCAAGTTAGGAAATGAGGCAAAAAATTGAAGGTGGTCTAGGACCTTAAACTGTGCCCAGCTTCTTGAAATCAGAGAATTTCCCTAGATCAAAGAAGAATCCTCAGCGTCATCAGAAGCACAAGGAGGCAGCCCTGCAGGAATTAAAATTTTATAATGGACAAATCCAATTGGACATATTAATACGTATTAAAGTGAAATTTATTATGAATTTTTTATCAATAAAAAGCAGCAAGTCTAAATATTTTAAAGTTAATATGCAAAATAACTATTTTTAAATAAAAATACCTTTACTAACCCAAAATAATTTAATAAATAATCATTTATTTAGAATGGCATGCATTAAATAAATATTTATTAACAATCTTCGTTTAAATTATCCATGAGCCTGATTACCCTAAGTCTAATATAAAATTAATCTTTTTGTACTTAAGTAGGATTAAGATTATTAAAGTCAGAACCATATTGGTGACGCAGTCCCAAAGATCTCCCCTACGGAAGATTCTACCACTTTACGACTCCAGTCTTGAGGGCAGGTTGACACGTGTAGCCATTTTAATGTTATTTTTGTACTGAAGTAAGTAGTTAAATTTTTGACTGCTCTATTTAATTTAAACCCTAATTATGTATCGCTTTAATAATTTCTTCTTTGCATTTGACTTAAGGAATTTTGTTTTATCTTGCCGTGCCTATTCATATAAGAATTTTTTAAATGATAAATTTAAATAATTCATGCTAAATTTGCAGTTTTTCAGAGTCCTATTTCAGAAGATTATAAAATTAATTTTTTATTATATTTCTTAGCCCTAAAAAGCTTTGAAGTTAAGGAACCATGAAAATCGCTATTTAATGAAATATTAATCGGTGAAAATTAGATTATAATTCTCAATTCGTTATTTTTCTATATGAAGCTATAAAAGTATTATCATTTGATTCCACATGCTCAACTATATATAAATAGTAAAGTATTAGTTTTTGTTAACCCCTCAGAAAATTGATTGGAACAGATTTTCATATCTTGGGCAGTTTTATCTATTTTAATTTCAAAATACTATAAGGATATTATTTTCGTTATTAAAAAAAATATTAAAAAAGTTGTTTCATTCAAAGAATTAGAAAATTTATGACGTAGTCAATCGGATTTATTCAAAAATAGAAGAAGAAGGCTTTACCATTTTATAACTTTTTAACAGTTTAGATTTTCGATTAAAAGGATTTTTTGAAGATTTCAAGCAGAAGAATGCTGATGATTTATCTTCTTCTGATGCAGTGAAGCCTTCAAGATTCTATTTTTTAAATTATTTGTGGATGCCAAAATTGGTTTTGGCAATTTTCAAAAATTATCTTTTCTCCAAAAGGGATATATTTAAGACTTAAATATCAGAGATAAAGATTAGGATAGTTTGTTAAAGGAAGGTATTAGTCATATTAGTGATGCAGTCTTAACGACCTCCTTTAAAGAAGTATCATCCAGTTTGCTAAAATTTGTACTGTGATCTATCCGTATCAGCCAATCCAGCAAGCTTTTCCTTATCTGAGCTTTTTATCTTAATCCCACCTCACTCTGTGAACGAACAAATCACTGGAAAAATCCCTTTTTTTTGAGTAAAAGCCCGCCCTAGATTTTTTTATAAAAAAATTTATATATAAATGATAATTATTATAATTAAAGATCGAGCTAATTCTGTTTAATTTTGAACAGCTGCTTTTTTAAACATAAATTTTAATAATAAACTAATTTTAACTTACCAATATCATAAATTGGGGGTTTTGTAAAATTTCGGGAAAAAAATTTACTATAAAAGCTTTATATATATAAATTTTTTAAAAACAAAAAAAATTATGTGAACGAAGAAATTTTTTTGTTCATTCATGGAGGGGGAGTTAGTGGAAGCTTATAGATTCGCAGCCCTGTAAAAGGCTATGGATAGTAGCTTTATTCCAATAATCAACTATACAAATGGCCCCAGGATGGCGCTATTTTGCGCCATCCTCAGGCAATTTGTATACTTGGAGTTTGTCTGTTACAAAGTGACTTCGACTACTAGAGAAAGAATATTCTTCCCTAAAGTTGGGCTGATCACTCTATTTCTCAGTAGAAGAATCAAAGTTCCGACAGAGATTGCTGGGCCCCTCCATTTTTGACCAGAGGAGAGCAGCCAAAAACTCAAAGATACCTTCCAGTCTGCTGTATCCTTAAAGTTTGGACTGCTGTACCAAGAGTTTTTACAAGTGTTGCCATTTTTTAATTTATATATCAGATTTTGAATTATTTTACTTTTTCAATGCATTTAATGCTAATTGATTACTCCCCCTTTTCGTGAGTGAACAAAAAAAATTTTGTTCGCTCACTGAGGAGGTTAGTTATTTTTTTGAAGATTAAAAAATCCCAATTCGCAAAAAATTCGAAAGCAAATATTTATTTAATTTGCAAAATCTACGTTTTAAAAAACAATTTGTTTAAAAATTAAGCAGAATTAGCTAGAGATTTCATTATATGAATTATCACATATATATCAATTTTTTTTATAAAAAATTTTTATATTAAAAAAATTTTTGTTCACTCGAGGAGGTGAAATTTTTGGGCAAAAATAGGGATTTTTCCATATGGTTTTGTTCGCTAATGGAGGGGGAAGTTAATTAATTTCAATCGCATTTTGTACTAGTAAAATTCTTACTACCCCCATCCTTGATCGAACGGCACGTTACTGTTCGACCAATGATGGGTTTAAAATATTTGTAGAAAAAATTATATATAAAAATAATATATATTATTTTTACTGTTTTTGGTGTACTTTTTAAATAAGAGGAAAGATACTAAATACTAAATCTATTAAAATGAAAAGCCATGCTATTTAAAAATTTTTAGTTACCCGTTCCATTCTATAAAAATATTTCTGTTTCTTATTAATTCTTAACTTTTTAGATTATTAAGCTTTTGAGGCCAGTTTTGATGGCTAAAGCACCGTGAAGATTATTAAGAAAACACGTAAATCACTCTTAATTTGCCAATGCAAACAAAGTATTAATTTCATAAATTATAATAAATATTAACTAATCTATTGATTTAAAAATTTGGAATTATAAAAATCATTCAATCAAGGATAGGGTTTAATTTTCAGAGTTTTTCAATGGAATCATTCGATCAAGGATGGAGAAGTTAGCTAATTTTCGTGAAATTTGGAGTCGAAATCAACTCTGTATTGAAAAAATATAATCATTTGTATATTTTTAAATTCTAAAAAATATTTAGCTATTAAAACGAAATTTAATCAGATTTCACACCGGTGGACTTTATCTTTTCTCTTTCATGCAGTTTTCCCTTCGACTCATTTATTTTTTTAATTTCAACTATTTTCTGTTGCTTATATATTTTTTTATTTTATTTTAAAATTAGGATAATTTCCAAATTTTTTCATAATTTCCTTATCTTCTAATTTCTTTTCAAACTTTCATATTTTTCTCTTATGAATTTTCTTCATAGAAAAATATGTTGCTTGTATTCCATTGCATTATTTTCCTGAATAAAAATTACATTAAGTGTCCAAGTCCCGCTTTGGCCTTCGATGAAAATGTGTTTTTTAGTCAGAAGCTTGGATAGAGCTAGCTTTTCGATATTTCTGTTCCTATATTTCTTCGAATGTATTGTCCGAAGACTTCTGCTGTTAACTACATGATCTATTAGTTCATACAAAGTGGCTTTACCACGCCTTCGAAGGTGACCAATTAAACTTCCTTCAATGGTTGGTCAAGCATAACTAGGACCCTAACCTACTCACCCATCCTTACCCTCTCCCTCCCAGGTGATTATATCTACTATCGTTAGAAATTAAAAATAAAGAAACATTTAATATTAATGGAAAACAAAAAAAAAATCCCATTTCAATTCGAATCTTAATCTATAGTTTTTTAGATAATCGACAAGCCAACTTTTAAGTGGCCATAATAGGCCTTAAAAAGCTCCTTGATTCATTATAAATCTCTTATCTTTTCTTTAATGATCTTTTCTCTATAGCTTTAATAAGTGAGCAGCATAATCCTTAACTTCTGCAGCTTTGAAAGACCTTTAGGACTATCTGAATAATCTTCTCTAAGGATGATACTACTTGGCTCAGCTATATTCTCATCTTAGGGCGGGATCCAAGTTATGTTTTGACCAAATGGTCCTATAAAATTGATAGGCGAAGCTACAGAGAGATGGCTCTTGAGGATTGTTTCTTATTATTTCAATTTCCATTTATTTATAGCTCCCCCCCTCCGTGAGTGAACAAAACGATTAGAAAAATCGCTATTTTTTGCCAAAAAACCCACCCTCCGTGAGTGAACAAAAATATTTTTAATACAAAAATTTTTATATGGAAAAAAAATTTGATATATAAATGATAATTAGTATAATGAAATCTATAAAATTTATATATAATGTTTTTTAAAAATAAAAACCCCCCTCCGTGAGTGAACAAAATTTTTTTGTTCACTCACGGAGGGGGGGGGAAGTAAGAAAATTATTCTCCATGAAAAATTAACTTGTAATAAGCGAAATCAATCCCTTACCTGAATTTAAAAATATTATTTCAAAGATGTAATTTATTAACTATCCCCAAGTAGAGATGCTTTGTAAAAGCTGAAAGATTTATCAACTTCGCTTTTTCTCGCTAACAAATTCTATCGTCCATGCTATTAGGCCAAAATTTTTAATGAAGTTTTGAAGTAATTCATGCACCTAAGTTCGCCTGGGATGCTAAAAGAGGAAATTACTTGAATCAGCATATTTATAAAGGTGGAATTTTCTTTGGATAAATATATATAAGAAACTCCATATTCTGAATAGAGAACTTCAGACAGAGTCAGGAAAATGCCACATGATGAATTGATGACAAAATTTAAGCCAATCGAAACTAATATAAACAGATTTTAATTAATAGAGTTGATTATTTATATGGTATTCTAATTATAAGGATATTCTATATGCACTGGTAAGCGGAAAGCCTTAGCTATCCACAAATCTAACTCATTATATTGAAAATAATCTTAATGATATCTTAAAATTGTTATGTTAAATAGCATATATAAAGAATAAAAAATTATACTTATAAATCTTATTATTATTTAAGATTATTGCTGTGATCCATCATTTCATTCTTTTTTACGATCCTTATAAATCTTCTGTTTGGAAATTTTAAAGCCAATTCTTGGCCTAACAATAGGGATCTAGCCAGGGAGAGTTTAAATAATTTTCTAAATATGCAAATATAATGCATATATAACATTGAGACTTTAGTTTTCCTTTAAGGACTATTAAAAAAAAATCGACCGTTTTCGTATTTTGATTGAATTATTTTATAAATAATTGCAAATTATATGAGTTATGAATAGCTTTATTAAAGTATCAAAAATTAAGCTCAGCTTTTTTAGATTTCAAAAGGAATTATTAAAATTTATCAGTCTTATAATAAAAAAGGGATTTATCTTACGCTGCTTAGTTTTCTTAGATATGATAGTAGGTTTTTCCTATGTTTTTGCTTACAATATTTGGTTTTCATTTAGCTTAAAACTTTCTAAATAAATCGAATTACTTATAATTGATTGCAATTATAGCCTGTGAATTTCCTAAATTAAGTACTTTAAATATTTGTTGAAGAAAAAGGCATTAAAATTTTGATTTAAATATCTCTAATTATTTATTTTAAGTATAGATACATATACAAAATCTCCCTCCGCAACCTTTTTCTGCAAACACTTATACGATTACTGATTATTAATGCATGCTCACCATATCATTGAATGCTAAACTCTAACTGTAGAAATCACAATTATAAATTTATAAGAAAATCTAAAAGAATAATGATCAATTTTAATTTATATTGGAAAAAAGTCATAACAGTGTTATATCATGCTTATATTTTTAATATCAATTGATGGAATATCATATTTTTTAAATAATTTTATGAGTTTAAATTAGCACCTTCTTCCAATAAATAAAAAATTGAAAAAATATTAGTGAACTTTATAACATGGCTAGCAAGGAAAATTGTAAATTTGAAGCTCTACATATAGGTCAATGCTCTTCACCTGAAGTTTATTCTTGTGAATTGCATTTCAGAAACCATCTTGTGCAAACCAATAGCACTCACACAATTGATTCTTCTGCTCTTATAGCCCTTTCAATCTATCAAAGATGCAGTTCTAGCATTTCTTGCTGAAGAAAAATTAAAGAAAGTGCTATCAAAGAAAAATACATTAGCAATATTGAAAATATTTTTCAAGCTCATATATAGTTCTATCCCTGCTTTGGAGCTCTACTCACAGCACACTGACACCGTATTGGGATTTGGTGAACCAACATTTTTGTCTGAAGCCAACTCCCCATATGACAAAATCTTCTTGCTATTGGAAATTTTGCCTTAGGGAGTTTGGCTTCAACAACGAATTTTGGCTCGCCAAGTCCTCATATGACACCGGGGGACCTCAGTCCGATCCAAAGCAGGATCAGACAATAACATCAAAGAAAGAGCAAGACCCAGTTATAAGCCTATTGATGCTACAGCCTGATAATGCATTTTAGCGTATTAAATCGATGATTCTAGCAGACTTAGATTCGAGCAGCAATTCGAATTGGTTCTGCGAGCTGAGTGAAGAAGTTGGGATTTTGTTAGAATCAATCTTCAAAGATAAATCTGAAGCTATTATATGTAATAAATTCTCCAACTTAGAAGGCACGCAAAAAAGATAGATAAAGCAAGCAGCCTTGAGCTCAATCATTTAGTTACTAGCCAGATCTGCAAGAACAATAAGAATCAAGAAATATTTGAAAAATCAAAAAATAATCAGACACAAAGCCAAGCTGCTTGATTCTCAACTACTTGATCTATTGAAGATTTCAATAAAAACCCTGAAGAAACGAAATATAATCAAAGCAAGCTTGGCTATTACCATATTAATCAATTGTTAGAACAGCAAGAGTTTCGTGATAATATGCGTGCGATTCTAAACAGAGCAAGCAATGATATAGAAATAGAAAAAAAATTAGGAGAATCTGCTTGATGCATGAATCAGCTTTATCATTCTGATCCACAGCTTAATAAAAATTTTCAAGATTGCATTGATACTTATCATAAGATCACGAGCCTTTATCTTCTAAGCAGGATACGATTTAAACAGTTTTAATTTGAATTCATTAATGCTATTTTTATGCCGAATTCAATAAAGATGAAAATAGCAGAACAAATTTAATTATTTACGATACTGAAAGTAAAAGAGAAGATTGAAAAGTATTGACAGCTCCAGAAGAATTAAACTATGGCACATGCATAACTCAACTGCCATGTGGCGAATTATTCGTTTTAGGCAAAATCCAGCTTCTGGGATTACACTAATTGTTGATAAAAGTTTTAAGGTCCGGATACTGCCATCTGGAAAACCTTGCTGTTTCTCATCAGCTATTTATTTCAATAGAAATGTCTAGGAAAAAGCTTGAGGAGCAACTATTTTTGCCTATCTAGTTAGATAAAAGTCTATGAATTAAATTAACTCCAATGCCAGAAATTGACTATGGCTGCAATAGTGTAATTTTTAACGGAAAAATTTTGATATCTGGGATTAAAAATAGGAACCTTTGGTTTTCAGAAATTCCTTATAAATTTGGAACAGATAAAAGAAAAATCCTAATAAACGCAGAGAGATTATATTTGATAGAATCTAATAGGGGATTGATATATGAAAGTGAGTTCGGGGATGAATATACTTGGAACGAAATAGCAGAATCAGTTATCAATGGTTTTCCACATCAAGTTTATTACTCATATAACAAAGGAGCAATCTATATTAGCTGCTTTGGGCTTCCCAATTACTAAGAGTTTAGCTTGAGTTAAAAAGCAATGATTAAACTATAAGAAGGTTTATCTTGAATATTAAAAATTCTATAGGCAAAGCCTATAAATAGCCCTTATGCGAGCTCAGATGGAGGATTGGACTAAATTAATAAGTTTTAATATATTTAATCTATTTTAATAACCTATTTTCAAATAATTCTCATTTAAAGTTATAATAAAAATATTATTATCACCGCTAAATTTTGATATATTCTAGAGCAGAGAAATAGAATATTTAATATATGAGCAAAATGATATAAATCAGCTGTCTATATTTTCCTTAATTTTTCAATTGGTCTGAATATTATCGATCTCAGAGATTTATGGCAAACGGAAATAAAATAGAGATAGCTGCAAGTGGAGCTGTAATTATTTTCTTAAAGAGCAAGACAGAAACTATGACTATAGTAACAACTGCAGCACTAAGTCCTTCAAATTCAGCTTGAGTTTATAATTTGTTTATTATTTCAAGTCATTTCTAACAGCTTCTACAGCAATAGTCCCTTTGATCACAAGCCCCTATCACATCTAGCATTTATACATATAGAGACGCTGTTAATGATACTCTAATCTTTGTGAAAAGCTCTTTAAGCAATTTTTCAAGTTTTTTTACCAATCAAAACTGTGGAATACAGCTGTTTCAAATTTCAATACCCAATTCTCAGGCCAAATATACCTTAATATATTAGAGGCTGCTTATTTTTCCAAATGATCAAAATTACTTCATATCTTTGAAAATTATGGAATTATTGAAATTCAAGCAGAAATAAAATTTAAAAATAGATCATTAGATATAAAAAGCTATTGCGCCAGGAGAGGTAATTTTAGCCCGAAGGCATTGTTCGATGAAAAGAAGTATCTCCTTGGCATTGAGCCAACTATAATTTGCCCATCTTTTTATAAACGTAAGTAAATATGAATATTTTCATTATGGGACAGCTTATAAAATCTAAATAAAATAAATTATTCTCTTGGCTTAAATTTAGAAAAATCCAAAAATTTAATACTTATTTGATTAAATTTTTAAAGATATAGTTAGAAATTGAAGGCTTGAGCACCATAATATGTTATTTATTTAAAAGTGAATTGTATAGTCTGAGAGCATTTTTGTTGAATCGATGCCAGCCAACAATCTTGAAAATTTGGCTTTGACTTTTGAGGAATAAGCCAATTCTCTGAGTTGACAAATATATACTATAAACTGGATTTGATAACTTGAAGAGAAAATTAATTATTCAAAAATTGCAAGATCAACTCCCTAAGGTAGTTGGGAAGTGTCAGAAACAGCCCAGCTAAAAAGTTATTTAAGCTATGCTTGAGAGGCTTTCTTTTTCTCTATGCAAACAGCGATATACCTCACATTTTCAGATATAAAGATAGATTTGAAATTTACAGTTTAAATAACTAGTTGAAAGAACATAATTTTTCTGGAATTTTTTGCTTTTCAAATTTAGAGCTTTTAGGGTTTTAATTGTAAGTATTACCTAAATTTAAATTCAATTATGTGCAGTATTGGAGATATGTCAAAAAAATTGTATTTTAAAGCTTAACTCCCTCCTCCATGAGTGAATAAAAAAATCTTGTTCGGACGAGGGTTAATTTTTTTTATATAACATATTTTTTCGAAATTTATTCTTTAATTGTGTGTTCCATTTCTTTTATTATCTCATAATAAATTCCAGTTGCTGCACTGCTTGAGGCTGTTATTCTGAAAATAAATTGACCAATTATCTGATAAACAGTGAAGGCATAATAATCTAAAGTACATTTGACACTATCAGCATTGGAGATTAGGCTATAGGCTAGTTATTGCTATCAAGAATCACACATGATATAAGTGCTTTGTGTACCAGGCAATAATAAATTTTTGAAGAGCTAGGAGTGCTAGGCGTCGTCCCAGATCCTGAGCCTACAATTACTCAATAAAGGCTGAGCTAATGTTAGGCCAGCTTTCTGCGTAAATCTGAGTTTTACTGTTTGGTTGATTGCAATAGAAAACTTATTGCTGTATTGGTCAAGTTTAGAAGAGCTAAAAGTGGAATAGTCAGATATGTCCCATCCTGCAGTTCTTGAGATGGCTGACTCAGGTTTGTAGAAACCTGTCAATTGAAGTTGGACCCTTGAGGTCTTTGCGGTCGCTGTGGTCAATGAGCTTGGAAAGGCAAGGTAAAGTTGCTTACTGACTGAGCATGAGGCTGCAGAACTTAAAGTATTGCTTGTTGTGGTGCTTATAGATTAGTATGATTGTTGATAGTTAGGGTGTTAGGGTGTTAGGGTGTTAGGGTGTTAGGGTGTTAGGGTGTTAGGGTGTTAG